>VZQC01002150.1:22242-60035 GCA_009823505.1 Rhizomys pruinosus | reverse complement strand
AGAGAAAATATATATATATATATATATATATATATATATATATTTATAATATCTTCATAACTAAAAATATACCATCCTTAAGTTTTTTAAGCTGCTGCATTTACATAAATAAGCTGCAAGCTTAAAATGTGGTTGATAATTTCATTTTTAGAATTGTTTATATGTCATCCTCCTATAACATGTTGTTCCCTGAAAAGAACTTGGCAGAAAATGAATCTGTTATTGGACTGCATTCAGAAAAATCCAGTCGCTGATGAATAAAATGTAAGATGATTTCTTCCACTGTGATTACTGTTCATGGATTTCAAGGAAATATAAAATAAGTCATCATTTGCCAGATTGTTTTATTTATTTTTGGAACTACTTAGGCTTTTCTCAGAATTATAAATATATTCCCTTTTAAAATTCTGAATATATGTTATGATGTTTATGAAAACATGTAAAATTCAATGCATCTGTTCTAATCATTCAACAATATTTATTGATGTAATTGTATGCCAGAAAGCTTGCAGATGCTAAAATGAAAAACCCAAGAGCTTATGAAATAAAAGAGGAAATACAAGTAAAATTAGTTAATAAATCACAAAATTCCATAGAAACATATACAAAGTGTTTATTGCTGTTATTGATTTTGATTTTATGCACAAAATGTCTCATAAATGTGCAATTATTTTTTAAACTCCATAGAAACTACTGTAGTTCTAATATGACAAAAGTGTTGGCTTTATAAAGTTCTATTTCATGGTAATTATGACCAATAATATTATCGTAATTTGTTAGTAAGAAGCTGTGTGGGGTACTGAAAACACAGTGAGTTGACTCCCTGTAAGCATTATGTTTGTGTTTTCCTACTTATTCTATTGTTTACAACATTAGCCTTTAAATAGTAAAAATACAGATAGTTATAAGATTAATAATAAAATATTTCAGTTACTAAAATAATGAGGATAAAAGAATAAAGACTAAGTAAAAACATTAGTCATAGTCATTATGCAGAAATGAAAGAAATAGTACTTTATACCATGCAATAAAATTAATTTTTACTCATTAAAGAATTACAGGTTTAAATGTTTGCTATGAAGTGAACTTTGATGTATCTGACATAAAAATATTATTGTGAGATTATCAAGTATAAAATTCTATAAACTTCTATGACAAAAGACATAATTTTGAAAGTATATATATATATATATATATATAGAGAGAGAGAGAGAGAGAGAGAATAGAAGGGTTATATTTTCATATATGATTTTATAAAAGGAGAGATCAATACACCACCAATGAAAATAGAGATGTTTTTGACTGAAAATGACAGTAATTAATATTTCCTGTTCTCTACTTTCTATATAGGTTTTACCCCATAATGCTACACTGGGTATGACATAAATGAAATTTCAATTACTTTGTTGTTCAACTAAGATCTGGTTTTGAGGTCAGGTTGCCTTTTAAAAATGTTTGACCTCGGGGGCTGGAGAGATGGCCTAGCGGTTAAGAGCGCCGACCACTCTTGCAGAGGACCCGGGTTCGATCCCCAGCACCCACATGGCGGACAAGAACTGTCTGAAACTCCAATTCCAGGAGAACTCCAGTTCCAGGGGAATCTGACACCCTCTTCTGACCTCCGCGGCATTGCACGACACGGGTGCACAGACTTGCATGCAGACAGTACATTCATACACATACAGAAATAAAATAAAATAAAATAAAACACTTTAAAAAAATGTTTGACCTCAATATTTAGAAAACTGCCAGTTAAATAGGACAGCTGAAGTGTTTACTATTGGTGTCCAGTTATTCACCATAGAAAGGGCAGGTTAGGCTCTCTATTTTCCTGGTTTTCAGATATGACATTAAGGTTATACTTTAGTGATGTAGAGATTCTAATTGGCATTATAGTGGATGTGATTAGTATTAGACAGAATGTGAATATTAAACTGAGTATGTTAGTATTCAGATCAAACTCCTCAAATTCTTTTTAACAAAAATTACTGATATTATGGCATAAAGTATTATGCAATAAATTGCTTTCTGCTCTCTATTTGGTTTAGGAATGACCTAATATCGGTTTAAAAAAACATGCTTTCAAATGGCTCCAATTGCCATGCAACTCTGTTTGCTGTATTGAGAGGAGTCAGCTTTTCTGCCTCTGTTTCAGCTGTTGGCCACTCAGCTCCCCAGCATATCGGAATCACCTTTTAAAAGTCATAGGGAACCCATAAAAGCCATTCAGTCAAGTCAGTACTGTGGTATAATGTTTCTCTTGCCGTGTCTGTTATTATTCATTACTACAGTCTTAAAATATATCATTCTCAGCAATAAAGACATTTCTCTTAAAATATATTTTATTTTTATGTATATGAGTATTTTGCCTGTATGTACGAATGCTTGTGAATCAGAAGAGGACATCAGATCCTCTAGAACTGGAGTTATGGATGGTTGTTAGCTGCCATATGGGTACTGGAAACTGAACCTGAGTCCTCTGGAAGAGTAATGAGTGCTCTTAACCTCTTAACTATTGCTCCAGCCCTCTATTTCATTTTTGGAATAAATTTTTAAAATTTCATACATCAGAAGTATATTTTAAAATTTCACACATAAGAAGGATGCTAGGTCCTTTTTTGCTTGAAATTGAGTAAATTAAAATTCCTTTGTTTATATATACCTGAAAGATCTCCTAAGAGATCTGGCAAAGTAAGTCAGGGGTTCCTTACCCAACCAACACAGTCCATCATATATAGCATTTGTAGCTTTTTCCAGTCGTTGCTTATAGCTGAATCATCTTTGTCTTCTTAAATGTTTAGAAAGTTGATTTACTTCAGTTAGTTTTTATTAAAGTTAATACAACTATAGTTGATTCTGAAAACGTGTGATACCTTCTAAACACCTGCCACAGAGAATGAAATTATGTGAAATTGTTTCCAAATAAAATAAAAACAATTTAAGTAAGTCACTCAGGAGAAATTCAGTCTGGGCCTTGAGGGAATATATATAGTTTTTTTTGGTCTGAAGGTATGGAATGAAATGATGGGTCATTTCCTAGATTTTCTTTATTTTATTTTGTTTTGTTTTGTTTGTATTATTTGATTTAATTTTTTTTAATTTTTATTCATTTCTTTTATGTGTATGAGTGTACTGTCTGCATGCGGGTCTGTGCACTCATGTCGTGCAATGCTGTGGAGGTCAGAAGAGGGCATCCGATTCCCCTGGAACTGGAGTCAAAGACGGTTCTATGTGGGTGCTGGGGATTGAACCCGGGTCCTCTGCAAGAGCACTCGGCGCACTTAACCGCTAGGCCATCTCTCCAGCCCCCTTTATTTGATATTTTTAACAATAAGTAATAAGTAATGAATACAAGCATCCTTCATGTAAAAACCAATTTGCAGGCAGTTATGCCCAAACCCACACAGCCCAAGGCTCCCACCATCCAGCTGGAGGGGCTTGTATGTACAATCATGTTGATCAAATATTTGTCCAGTCTCTATTGCTGTAGTTTCACAATTCACTCCAATCACAACCCTTACATTCTACCACACCCCCTCTTCCACAGATTGTTCCCTAGACTTTAGAAAGGGGGCACAGAGTGGGAGAGAAGCAAAACAGTCTACTTTCTCTGGAGATGTCATTTTGGACACTGATCAGTTCAGGCTGTTTCCTTTCATGGTTTGGCAGGTTATCCAGGAATAACCTTTCAATCCTACTAATGAAGCACAAGCAATTAGATATACAAACATTTAAACAATACTTATTATTGTGGTAAGTTACATTGGTGTAGGCATAGATGTTTGGATGGTATGCTAATCCACAAACTACAGTTTTTCTGTAAAAGAAAACCAGGTCTTATTGTGGCTTATAACATCTCCTAACCACTAGAGGACGTAAGCTTGTGGCATCAGCCATGAATTATTCCTCCAAGGAGAGAGGTAATAGCCAATTAGATTTGGGATATACAGACATATGGCTGCTACTGCAGCACAGTATTTCCAGGCAGGTGAGGTGTAGCTGATGCTGATGGAGGAGTCTTGCTTGACTCAAGGAGACCAATATCTGCTTTATTGATTTAGTGGCCTTTGGTAACACTCTCTGGCATTCCAGAGACCAACTGTATGCTTGCAAGTGTGGTCTCAATACATCTTTCCCATGCTTACACCAGGTCTTCCACAGAAGGGCTTTACCACCTCTCTTCTTGCAGGTATCCCAGTTTACAAGCAAGAAGCCTTTTCCTTTTGGGGGGCTTAGATCCCCTGGCCAATATCTCCTTGGCAGAATAATCCATTGCTTATATCAGAGCTCTTCTGTATTTTGCTTAATTGCATACCTTATAAAGTCTTTAGTATTATATTTGGCTCTGAATAGAGAATTATCCTTTCACAGTTCCTATGTCTATCAGTCAATTAAAGAAAGTTTACCAGTTTTATAAGAGATTACCTCTATAACAGTAGGCTCTAATTTACAGTTAGGGAATGTCTTCATTACCGCCATGTTTTTCTTTGTTCTATGAAAAAGAGGTAAGAAAGTCTCTCATATTAAAACTTTGTGGCACCTGGAAGGCAAAGTTCATTAGGACTCATTATAAATTGTTGTTACAAATAGGATCCACAGAGATGTTTGATGCCTGTAGCAGTCTGAGGCTTTTCTTTCTTTTAATGTTTAGATGGGCCAACTTCTCTACTGGTATTTCTTGGTACATCCTGCACAATGCAAAGCTGTATCTTTTCTTTCTCAGCCATTAAGTTGGTGATGTTTTGACCTGTGGGAACATGCAAATCTTTCCCCATAGTTAGTTTTAATAATTTAAATTGAAAAATTTGACAAAAGGTTTAATATTTTTTATTTTAGGTTTTTATTTTTTCTACTTGTATCATTCTATGAAGATAACACCCAATGTGAAATACAAGATAAGACATTGGGTACACTTTTGACACATTTCAAAACTGAGCACAGGTAATCTCCTAAGTATCATGAAGGCTCTGCTGAGCAGTGTTTAACAGTATTCTAAATACACCAACTAATTATAAAGCCATTACCCTTCGCTAGAGTTAATTAATCCAGATGTACTTGTGGATATGTTTAAAATAGAAATGAAAAGAACAATCATTATGGACTAAAGGCATGGCTCAGTGGTTAAGAGTGCTGGCTGCTTTTTCAGAGGACCTGGGTTTGATTCCAAGCACAGACATGCTGGCTGACAACCATCCATAACTCTAGTTCCAGAGAATCCAAAGCCCTCTTCTGACCTCCACAGGCGTTGCAAGACACAGGAAAGACTTACAGACAAGACACTTATACAATAAAATAAAATAATTAAATAAAATTTAGAATAAAAGAATGACCATTATATTTTTCTCAAGAACTTGAGTTGTATCATATGTACATTCAATATAATATATATATTTTAAAGGAACTAAATAATATATTATACTAAATAATATCTTGCCTACATATATATATGTAGGCAGATAATTGATTGATAGATAGATGATAGATAACAAGGAAAGATCCTCATTTTTCAAAATTTAGATGTTCATGTAATTAAATCTCATCTTAATCTCTCTTCATTAGTTATCTATTTCTATGTTAACTTCCTCAAACTCAGCTGCTCAAAACAATGACTTTTTATCACTTTATAGTTTCATGGGTTGACCATGCCTGGCCTAATGGGACCTCTGTGAAGCTGTAATGGACACGATGTGTTTTACTCTTAGTTTTTTTCCTTTGAATTTTCTATTTTAAAGTTAATGTGTCCTTTACATGTCTCTCACCTCTGTCTAAAGTTCTTTTCATAGCTCAAGTAATAAGATTCAACGTTTTTTATATTTCACACTATTTTCTACTTTTGATTCTCTATTTAGTGTTGGTTTACCCTTATGATATGTATTTATATTTTGTGTATTTTAGAATAGTCCTTATATCTGAAGTATTCTTTTTTTTGTTTTGTTTTTAGATTTTATTTTCTGGATCATAGCAATTCTTTCTCCAATCATATGAATTCTATCCTTTTTAAAAATGATAAGTTCTTTCTGTGATGAGGCTCTGGAGTGTGCTGGCACCTGAACAAGACTATGGAAGCAGTCCTTGTTGCCTTCCTTCTGAGAAAAAAATGATAAGTTCTGCTCTGATTTTGTGATTTTTTTTCCTGCCTTTTGGGTTTAGGGTTTGTGCTGGATAGCTTTAGTGTCAACTCGACACACCTGGGTTGAGGGAGCCTCAATTGGGGAATTGGCTCCATTGGATTGGCCTGTGGCCACATCTGTGGAATATTGTCTTAATTGTTGAGCAATATGGGAAGGCCCAGCCCACAATGAGTGGTGCCACCCTGGGCAGGTTGTTGTGTACCATATAAGAAGGCAGGCTGGGCATGAGCCAGAGGAGAAAGCCAGTGAACAGCATTCCTCATGGCCTGTGCTTCAGCTCCTGCCTCCAGGTTCCTGCCCTGAGTTCCTGCCTTGGGCTCCCTAAGTGATGAACTGTGACTCAGGAGATATAAGCTGAATAAATCCTTTCCTCCCCAAGTTGGTGTCAGTCAGAGTGTTTTGTCACAGCAATGGAAGAAAAACTAGAACAGGGTTCATTTGCTGTTGTCTCTCAAGTGTTTTTAGCTGCAGTGTTAGATCGTTTATTTGTTCCCTTTCTGTTTTTTTGATGTGGGCACTTAGGGCTAAAAATTTCCCTCTCAAGACTGCTTTTAAAGTATCCCACAAGTTTTGTTGTGTTGTATTGTCTTTTTCATTCAGTTCCACAAATACTTTTATTTCACTCTTTATTTCTTCCCGACCCATCATTATTCAGGATGGTGTTGTTTAGTCTCCATGTGTTCTTGTAGCTAGTTGGGCTTATTCTGGTGTTCATATTGAGCCTTATTGCACTGTGGTCTGAATTCAAGGCCAGCCTGGTCTACGGAGTGAGTTCCAGGACAGCTGGGGGTACAGGGAGACCCTGTCTCGAAAAAGACCAAAAAAAAAAAAAATGCATGGAATAATTTCAATCCTTTTGTATTTGTTGAGATTTCTTTTGTGTCCCACTATGTGGTAGATTTGGAGAATGTTCCATGAGGTGCTGAGTAGAAAGTATATTCTCTGGTGTTTGGGTGGAATATTCTGTAGATGTCTATGAGGTCCATTTGGTGTATTATTCATTTCTGATGTCCCTCTATTTTTTGTCCAATTGATCTATCTAAGGGGTTCAGTGGGGTGTTAAAGTCTCCCACTATCATTGTGTTAGGATTAATCCATGTCTGGAGGTCCTGAAGGACTGTGGACAGTGCTGCTCCTGGGCAGGTGGCCCTGGGTTCTAAAAGAAACATACTGAGCATAGTCCAGGAAAGTAAGCAGGTAAGCAGGTATCCTTCATATTCTGTGCTGTGGGTTCGTGCTCTGAATTCCTGCCTTGGCTTCCCTTGATAATTAACTTAGTTGTAAGCCAAGTAAGCCCTTTCCTCCCCAAGTTGGTTTTGGTCAGCATTTTTATCACAGCAATAGAAAGTAACTAAAACACAATATATTTTAATCATATTCACCTCTCCCCATCTCTTAGATCCACACCGGCCTCTCTACCAAACCCATCTTCATATCCTTACTTTTTAAAAAAGCCCATCAAGTCCAATTTGTGTGGCTCAAATACTCTTGACTGTGGGTCCATCCCCTGCAGTGATATGGACTCACCTCCCCTCTCCATGCCAAAATTTTGTCTGACTCGAGTGTATGCAAGTCTATGCACACTGTCACATCCACAGTGGGTTCATGTGTACAACTTCTCTCTGGTTTCTCTGTATTATAGTTTTCTTGTATTCATCCACCACAGTCTGGCTCTAAAAATCTTTCTGTTCCTTCTTCTACCAAGACCCCAGCACTTTAAAAGGAGAAGGTAGGATACAGATGTCCCATTTAGGGCTGACCATTAATATTATCTTATTCTCTTCATCTTTGCCAGTTGTGGGTCTCTGTGGTAATTGCCATTTACTGCCAAAAGAAGCTTCTTTGATGAGGGTTGAGAGATACCCTAATCAATGGGTATGCACTAATCAATGGAATAAGTCATTAGAAGTTGGAATAATCCTATGTCCATTTGGCAGAATAATAGCAATTGGTTTTCCCTTAGGGTCTATTATGTAACCAAGGGTTCTTGGCTCTAGTAACAGTGCCAATCACAGGATCCATCTTCTGCAGAAGGTCTTGAAATCAGTCAGAGTGTTTGGCTACTCCCAAAACATTCATGATAGTATTGCACCAATAGGGATGATTTGTCAGGACATTACAATGCATAGGCTTCATAGCTAAGTAAGATTGATAAGAACCCACATGGTGGCTAATAACCATCTGTAATTCCAGTTCCAGGGAATCTGGGGTCCTCTTCTGACCTCCACGGGCACTGCACAGCATCAGTACACTTACCTACATGCAGGCAACACACTCATACACATAAAATAAAAATAGTAAATAAAACATATAACAGATAAATACATTAAATATTATAATACAAATAAAATATATTTTAAGTATTTTATTATTTCAGAAAACTCCATGAGTATAGTTTAAAATATATATTTTACTCTTAAGCTGGTGACAAAGCTAGATTGGCAGAGTGTTTTTCAGGCATGCAGAAGCTGTGGGTTCCATCCCCACATCACATAACCTGGGCATGTTAGTGCACACCTATAATCCCAGCACTTGGGAGATGAAGACAGGAGAATCAGAAGTTCAGGGCCAGCCTAGATACATGAAACCCTCCTCACAAACAAAAAGAAAAGAAATATGTTTTCTTCTAATTAGTATGTTAATTATATCAGCCTCTCCTCAGTATATGCATGTTCAAAACACTGTGTTGTACATGGTAAGTACAGTCAGATTTGTCAGTTCTAAAGTCTGAAATATCACATAAAATTAAAGTATACAAAGTGAATTTTTAAGGTAAATGAAATGAAAAGAAAACCATTTAAGATGTTTTAGTGAGATTTCAGTTAAATCTAAAGGTGTGATTGAGGGTTAGTTAAAAGGATAAAGGGAATGAGTTGAGGGAATTTAGGAAAAGAGAAGCCATGAAGTAATGTAGAAAAAGCCCACTGCCAATAGTTAAAGGAACTTGTGACTAGGTGCTGGAGTACTTGTTAATAAGCATTCATGTTTAGCGATCCCTACTCATCAAGAGCATCTCCCTAGATGAAATGACATTTTAAATTGCTGAGTACTGAATCATGGAATATACAAAGTAGATGGGGCAGACCATGTTAAGTTTCTTATAGCATATTAGTTTCCCAGATTTAATCTGCTGTCTTGGGAAATTTACAATTCTTGTTGCATTTTATCTAAACTGCGCTATTCTGTGGTTTACACCCACTTTATCATTTATCATGGCACCTTGTCCCAAGAAAGATGCTAAATAAATATTGATTGACTACTGGCCAGATTTTTAAAATTTTTTTAAAATTTATTTCTGTATGTGTATGAATGTACTGTCTGCATGTAGGTATGTGCACCCCTGTCATGCAATGCCGTGGAGGTCAGAAGAGGGTGTTGGATTCCCCTGGAACTGGAGTTCTCCTGGAATTGGAGTTTCAGATGGTTCTCAGCCGCCATGTGGGTTCTGGGGATCGAACCCAGGTCCTCTGTAAGAGTGGTCGGTGCTCTTAACTGCTAGGACATCTCTCCAGCCCGTGGCCAGATTTTTAAATTTAGGTTTTGAGAGAAATGGGAAAAGAGAAATCGCTTTCCAGACTTCATTTCTCACCTACATTGTGACTGATATCTACTAATATCCAGAATGTTCTGTGTGCACAAAGGACATTCCAAACCTCTGTGTCGAATGCAGTTTGTAAAGTACAAGGGGCTGTGATGTGGAAGTTGTTAGAATGCACAGGAATATCTGAGGAAGCTTTGAAGCATGAGGCAAAGTATTTCTACTGAACCTGAAGTTACAATGTGGGGCTCCTGAACCAAAGCACACATCCACTGCTGGGTTCATTTGCTTCCACAAGAAGTCATTTTATTAAAGTCTGAAAGCTTTCAATCAAATCTTCCTACAGTTATTCCATACACGTTGCTGGATTTGCTGATCATCACTTCACCATGAATGGTAACTGCCCCACGTCCAACAGCTGTTGAAATACATTATTGCCTGGGACGGTGAGATGACTCAGTGAGTAAAGTGCTTGGTACACAGGCATGAAGACCTAAGTTGGGATCCCCAGTCCATACATAAAAATCTGGATTTTGGGGCTGGAAAGATAGCCTAGCGGTTAAGAGCACCGACTGCTCTTGCAGAGGACCAGGGTTCGATCCCCAGCACCCACATGGCGGCTAAGAACCGTCTGTAACTCCGATTCCAGGAGAACTCCAGTTCCAGGGGCATCTGAGACCCTCTTCTGACCTCCGCGGCATTGCACGACACGGGTGCACAAGCCTACATGCAGACAGTACATTCATACACATACAAAAATAAATAAAAATTTTTTTAAAAAAATCTGGATTTGGTAGCTTAGGTGTGTCATCCCAGTGCTAAGAGGTACAAACAAAAAGATCTCGGAGTGTCTGTGACTATCCATGAGCTTCTGGTTTCAATAAGAGACCCTTGGATCTCTTATTGGTAGAGCAGGACTCTTACAGGTAGAGCAGGACTCCTAATATTGACCTCTCTTTTCCACACAGGCATGCACAGGTGAGTACACTCACACACTTGCACACAGAGCATACAGAGCACCACAAACATGTATTCAAAAAAGAAAAATACATTAATGCATGAGTTTTAAAGATTATATCCTCTACCAATTTTAAACCTCTACCAACCTTCCTGAAATTTTCTTTGCAGAAAGAGTTTGGTGTCAGCCTATTTATAAATCTTATTTTATTTCTCTGAAGAAATATGTGCAAATTTAACAATGTCTAAATATTCTTTGTAGGACATTCTTTCTTCTATATAATTAATATACTTGAAATGTAAATAGTACAAAATAAAGATTCTGAACTAAATGTTCTATGAAATCTATCAAAATGGTATATATAATCATATATTCTTATATAAATACAATATGTAATCTTATATAAATTTCAAGAGTCTAAATGACATATTTTATGAAGTCAATCCATTTATATTTTCTTGAAGACGCTTTTCAGTAATTCTTAGAAGATAAAATGTTTTGAGCACAGGGAGAAATTCGTTTGTATGCTTATGAATTTGATGTTTCTTAGATCATTTGATTTTGCTGATCAAATACATTTCATTGAAAAACAGTAACATCTGCCACTGTGAGGGCTTCTGGAAGGTGTGGAAATTAAAAGCACGTTATAATCTTAGGTCCAAGATTTGGTGTTCAAAAATGAGCATGCAAAATTAAGTACAAGCTCCGAATCAATGAAATTCAGTTCAGTGAATATACTTATTATATACTTAGGATTCCTATTCAGAACAAAGTCAAACTGAGTCTAAATAAATCAAGGTACACATATCTAAAATAAAGGATTCCATTCCTTCTGACGCTCTCCTTTCACCATGTGGGCCTCTAAGTGTCTGTGACATAAGAATCCCAACAAGAAGTGAACACCTTTAAAGCTTGTGAATTATTTCACACAACCATCCAGCTATAGTCTTTCTGAAAGTGAAAAACAATTTTAAGAAGCATTAAATCTAGGGTTGGAGAGATGACTCAGTGGTTAAAATAATTTGTGGTTAAAATAAATTTTCCAAAGGACCCAAGTTCCTGAATTCAGTTTCACACACACACACACACACACACACACACACACACACACACACACAAACATAAAAAAGTAAATCTTTTTTAGAAGTATCAAATCCATGTTAGTCTGTATGCTTGAAATGATATGCTCTGATTCAATCATCACCAGAATCCTACAAAGAGGTAGTAAGTACTTCACTTCCATTACAGATAAGGACAGAAAACTAACTTACTGGCACTGGAGGAAACAGGCAGATCCCAGAGATCACTGGTCATCCTAGCCAAAATAAGATGAAAAGTAACTGAAGATACCCAGCACCAAACCTCTGACTTCCATATATGTGTGCACACATGTATCACATCCACAAGCAGATGTGCAGAGATGTGAACATTTGCATATAATACACACACACACACATGTCAAAAATATTTTTAAAAGCACTGACTTTCTTTGTCTCTATGAGACCTATGAACTGACTGTAGATAGAATTAGGACAATTTCTTTTCTTCAGAACATTTTCATCTGAGTTTGAATCCTGTCTTCATTTGTTGGACTCCTAGAAGTCTGAATAATGGCCACCCAAGAATACCAACCCTAATCCTCAGAGCCTACAAATGTTAATTTTGGAAAAAGCACTGCACAGATGTGATTAAATTAGGGTCTTGAAATGGGAAATTGAACTGGTAATCCAGGTAGATGCTAAATTCACTCGCATAGATGGACTCAAGCCAAGAAATGCTGGCCGCCACCCGACACTGGAAGGTTCAAGAAGTGGATTTTCCACTAGATCCTCCTGAGAGATCATGGCCTACAATAACCCCAAGTCCAGACTTCTGGCCTCCAAAGTTGTGAGAAAATTAATCTGTTGTTTTAAGCCACCCAGTTTGTGGTAATTTATTACACTGGTCACAAGAAATTAATGCAGTCTCCTAAGAGGGAAAGAAGGCTATGGTTTTCATCTGGTAACCTTGCTGTATACAGCACTGCTCAGCAGTTCTAAATCTTGATTGCAATTGAAAATAATCCCCGAACTTTGTTTATAAAGAATTACTAATGTCCATACCAAATCTCCCCACTACAGAAATTGATTTGGCTACAGTGAGCACTTTGGTGTTGCTTAACTCCAATATGTAACTAAGTTGGGATGTACAGTCCAAGAATATAGGAGGATTGAGAGTGAGCTAGTGAGTTAGTAAGATCACCAGCTCTGGAATCAGGTTCCTGTGGGACCAGACCCAGCTCCACCAGTGCTAGCCTTGTCAGACCTAATTACTCACCCTTCAGTTCCTTCATTTATTTTTCAATGTGATGATAAAATTATCTTCATCACAGGATTACTTTGAGGCTTGAACTGGATAATACAGAACATTTCAAAATTAAGTTTCTAAGTCTATTTTAAGTTCTACAAAAGCATCAGATTTCAATTTTAGAAAACAAATGAATTTTAAATTCTGCCAGCAATAATTATTTTAAATTAATTAGAAAGAAGAAAGATAAAAATATTAGTGGTTATGTAAAGCATTTTCCATAAATTTTTGCTCATTTAATTTTTCTGAGCTTCTAAAACTACACGAATTCATACCTAGTTAGGCAGAGAGCTGCTAAACATGTTCTTCTAAATGTTACAACTGGATCCTTTCTGTTAATTCAACAGTACGTCCTCTTAATGTAATTCCATTAGAGTTCCCTTGCTTAAGTTACATTGCTTTGGGTTGGTACAGAATAGAGTGACATTTTATATATAGTAGAGTCATGCCAATCTTTCCAAAGCAGTTTTTTTTTTTTTTCCTTTCCCAAATCCCATCTGTTTTGCTGATGTGCCAATATCTGGGGTCTGTTTTTCATAATGTCATTTTGTTTGTGAGGATGTCTGTCCCTGAGAGTTCATGAGCTGGCTGACAATGAAAAAGTGATCACAATGAAGCCAGGAAATATCCTGAAAAATAAAGCAAAAGCCAAGAAAGACACTGCACCCTGCTGGGCAGCTGCACAGAGCAGCTCAGAAGAGCAAGGACTGCAGAGGAACAAGGACAGCAGTTACCCATCGTGCTCTGCAGCACCTCCTTGGTGGCTGAAGACACTTCCAGAAACTGACCATTCGATAATAAAATCACATCACAGCTGCTGGTGTCTCCTCACCCCACCCAGAATGGTGTAAGCAAAACAACTATGTGGGCAATTATTTCATGTACAAAGAAAGAAAGGACGTAAGGAAAGTGGCCAAACATCTGACTTTCTTAAATCTCTTTTTAGAAACAAGAAAGAAGAGGGAGGGATTTATAAAAAGCCAAAATATAAATACTTCTATTATGTATATATTGGTTTATGTACACATTTTTAAAAGACAGTCTCAAAATATAAATGATTATGCCCCCCTCTCTGGTATTTTTGCATTACTGATGATTTTTCCTAGTTTACTCGGCATTGGGTGGGTGAATACAACAAATGGGGTCTTACTTTCCTCTCTATCTTCAAATGAGCCATAAAAATTCTTGAAAATTCACTAGGCAATCTATCTTTGTTTTATTTATGGTTTCCAGTTTTATATATTTTCAATGGTTTGAAAATAAGCTTATAATTTTCATGTTTTACATGTACGTGAATATTGCTGGTGAAAAAAAATGTTTTCACAATTTACCCTTCAGAATCCCCACTTCCCTTGATAATAAGCAGAAAGCATTATCTTATATCATGTTCTACTTACAAACTGGAGAAAGCATGATTGATCTGCATTAACATTAACATCAGGTTGAGGCCCTTGACTTAAAGACTTTATATCCTGACCGAAACTCGTTTTCCGTTAGGAAACATGAGGATGTGGTTTCCTTGTAGGAGGTGGTGGATAGACATACATACCTAAGGAAGATGACTTGAAAGAATTCATAAAGTAGGTTACTTTTTTAACCTTCATTTATCAGCAAACACTGGAGAAAGAACAGTCAGTCCAGCAAGGGCTGGGAAAGCTCCTCCCAAGTCCAGTCTGTTCCGTGCACTGTGGGCTGTCAGCAGGCCGCCATGAGAATCCAAGAATGAAGAATGAGGCCTCTGGGCTTCTGCCTAATCATTTTAAAAATAAATTACAGTGTAAAATGAGTAAGAAAGATGCTACAAGGTTAAAAGCATTTTGAGAAAAATGTAAAACTAAACATTAGAAACATTAAACTTTGAATTTAATTCTATGTCTATTCAAGCTAAAGAATTCATTCAGGAATTAAATGGAAGGTTGAAAAACTTTGTAAAATTCCATTTTCAGTGGAGATACCATGGTGTGCCGCATCCCTTTCCCCTCCCCCTGGTTTTCATTCAGGTGATAGACAGGAAAAGGAGAGTTCCAGAATCCCGCCTTTTCCCAGCGAGGCATAGCTTTTTCAGCTTGAGGTATAACAATTGTAGGAAATGGTGAATGATGGAAACATTTTCCTAGAAGGGGAGGTTGAAACCTCAGAGAGCCACTCCTGTTTGAGCTGTAACTACTTACAGAAGCATGAATCGGAGGAAGCTTGCCACATTGAGAAGGCCAGAACAGACCAACGTGACAGGGGGCTAGATTGTCCTTTCCTGAAAGTGATGGACTAGTGCACTCCCGGGATGCAGCTTCCCCTGACATTTCCTGAGCTCTGCCTCATTACTGATCCCCTCCCAGTACTCACTGGAAGAGATCATAACCTATATATTTTTTAAATTGATGCAGATACTGGCAGCTCTTACTATTATTCTGAAGCTGTGTGTGTGTGTGTGTGTGTGTGTGTGTGTGTGTGTGTGTGTGTCCTCCCTATGTCCACATTGCTTTAAGGAGGCAAATTGCAAAGGAAACAACTTGAAGATGGCCTTGCACTGAAAATGCTTAAAGGAAATTCATTTGTCCAGTGACTAAAAGGAAAAATACGATTTCCTGAGTTTGAAAACAAATCATTTCCATGGCTCACACATGAACGTTTCAGTGGTCAGATAAGAACAAGCCATTCAGTAATTGTCAAAAGTTTTCATTTTCTAAAAATTATAAATTGTCATGGTTGCCCTTTATTACTTCTTTTTTAGAGTCTCAGGAAAAGATGCTATATTAGAAGCAATCTCAATACAAAGTGATTTGAAGATGATGCTGTATTACATGAAGCAAGGATACCAATTATATCAGAGATGAGCTTTAAACTTTATTTAAAATAATGCAACTAATAAAATATATTTTACAATTAAGGGATAAGTTAACATGTATTATATAAAGAATTTTAGGATTAAACAATTTTCCTCTAAGAGATCTTTGTTTGGGAGTAGAAAGAATGTATGAATCACAGATAATAGGAAAAGGTCATTTATTACTGAGGCCTCATATTAACAATTAGCCAAAGCTTAAGGAGGTAGTGGATTCAAGTAAGGAACATTCATGAAATGATGATGAGGATATGAGGTATTTCCTGAGGATTCAACTTTTATTAGCAGAAATAGTTCAAAGCACTGGCCTTTAATTTTAGGCAGTCCTTAATCCTCAGGAAATCTCTTGTGCCTTTACTTTATTGCTATTTTAAGATATACTACTGAAAGCTCTCAGAGAGAAAATGGTTGATGATTTTTCTTTTAAATACACAGTATATCTCAACCATGTTCAGAACTCATTAACCACTTCTTAGCTTTCACACCATTCTCTGTAGCTTTTGCTTATATTCTGAATATCTTCAGTCCTGGGTTTACAGTACAGTCTCATTTTTTAATCATATTAAACACTGTAGAATCTTGGTTCTAAGAGTATCATGTGACTGAACAAATTATTTTCTCTAACTAACCATTTCCAAGTTGGAGGATAATCCCTTCATAATGTATGCTGATTAAATTAAATAGTAAAATACCTCTATTTTATGTGCTTGGTACCCACCAGGCACATAGTTCATAGGAATTGGTAAGTTTCTCAGAAATAAATTCTGCAAAGCATATTAATTTCTTCATTTCATAATTGCTTTTTTGCATGTTTCTTCAAATATTTTTGAGATAATAGTTTATTTAAATTCTCATAATAAAAATATTCTCTATTCAATGTCCACAACTTCAGAATCTATAGGTTTATAAACCTAAATCTATTTAAGTATAAATAGCAATTTTGGTATAGATATCTTGAGCATAGTATACCACTTTCTAAAGCAAAATGAAAAGTCTACAGATAATGTTTTCTCTCTTTGCTGAAAACCCCTATTCATGGAATTGGGGAGATGGTTCAGTGGGTCAAGTAGTTGGTACATAAGAATGAGGCCCAGGTTTGGATACACCAGCACTCATGTAGATGTGGATTCTTAGGAAGTGAAGACAGGATCCCTACAGAAAGCTGCCTACCTAGACTAGCTGAATCAGCAACCTTTGGTTCAAGTGAAGGAACATCATCATGTAAAGTGGAAAGCAAATAAGGCATTCTTGAAATCAGCCTCTGGCCTCCACACATACATGCAAACATATACATATACATATTCACCCCTACACATGTAAATATATATATATATATATATATATATATATATATGTGTGTGTGTGTGTATGTGTGTGTGTTCACCACATACATATACACAAACAGAAGAAAACCATGTTCACATATTATTCTCAAAGAATTACTGATAACAGTCAATTTTAAAAATTGAAGTAGCAAACATTGAAGAAGTAAATTATAAACTATTTACAAATCTGTGTGGCATCCAGACACTCTACTGGTAGAAATATTTCATGCCTATTAACATAGATCAGCTTGAGAGACTCAAAGAAATAATAAAATAAAGAGACAGGGCTACAACAGAGAGAATAGGCAAATTAGCTATAAACCATTTTTCTTTTCTTCCCTTTTCCCTTAAAAGAGACAGTGAGCTTCTACTATCAGATCCAGGATACACGGCTAAGGGATATAATGTAAAGACATTCAGCAACAAACAGACCTCTGTCCTAGAATAGTTCGTGTTCTGGAAAAAAAGACACACCCTCAAATAAATAAGTAAAATCCACTCTACAAAGCATGATGGTAACATGTTCTGCTTGTACAAAGCAGATCCCAGTGGTAGGGTCAGAAAATCTACAGAGAATGGATATTTTACCTATAACTAGACAAACAAGTGAGTATATTTGAAAAGGCAGGAAGATGGGAAAGAGCCTCCAGGAAGTGGGAAATCATGCATTTTTGCCCAGATACATGAATAACCATAATGTGCAAAGAAAATTTTAGGAAACTCAAAAGAAATGTAAAGGAAGTATCTTGAGACAAATTCAGACAGGGGCTAAAAGATTAAGCAGAATCTTACTGTAAAGTCCTTAGGTAATTTGTCAAAAAGGCTAGAAGATTCTGTAGCTAATGAAAGCTACTAGGAAGCATTAAGTAGAAAATGTTTGTGTATCCAGAGACTACAGAGAGGAATAGTAATTAGGAAATTACTTCTCTTGTCCAGAAAGACCTGCCTCATAATTGTGAGTCAGAGAAGTCTTTGAGACATTTGGAGTTGTCTTTTGTACAGGGTGATCTGTTTAGGTCTAATTTCATTCCTCTGCACATGAAGATCCAGTTTTCCAGCACCATTTGTTGAAGACGCTGTCTTCCAGTGGGTATTCTTGGCAACTTTGTAAAATATCAGGTGACTGTGTCCACTCATATTTGGGACTTATATTTTTTAAATATATATTTTATTGATGCTTTGTATATTTCATATATCATTTTTCAGTTCAGTTTAGACACATTCCCCTTTCCGTGCCCCCTACCCCACCCCTGTTCCTGCATTCTGCCCCGCATGTCTTGCATCGTCTCTGTTTTTTTCACATTTTTCCCATTTAATTTTATATTACTTCAAAATATGTATACATATCCTTCATCCATACACCAATATTACAAAATCTGAACATAAGTGATAGGTTAATTCTCAAGCTCATTAAGAGATTCACCTTTTAACCATACTACTGCTTCATTTAAAAAAGAAATATAACATAGACAATGCTCACTTTGCATTGCGACCGGCATCCACAAATGAGGGACACTATATGTAGTTTGTTTTTCTGGGACTGTGATACTTCACTTAGCATAATGTCTTCTAGTTCTATCCATTTACCTGCAAAATCCATGGTGTCATTTTTCTTTACTGCTGCATAGAACTCCATTTTCTGTATTCACTCATTGGATGAGGGACATTTGGGTTTCTTCCAGCTTTTTGCTATTGTGAAGAGAGCTGCAATAAACATAGATGTGCATGTGTCTTTGCAATAGGATGAGTCATATTTTGTTATCATGATCTGTTTTATTTTGCCAATACCATGCTATTTTCTGAGTATTAAAATTAATTATTTAATTTTATGTTTGTGTTTTGCCTACATATATGTAAGTGCGCTATGAACAGAAGGCAGAAGAGGGAATTGAATCCCCTTGAACTGGATCTGACAGATGACTGTTAGTCACCATTTAATGTCAGTAACAGAATCTGGGTCCTCTGCAAGAACAGCCAGCTCTCCAGCGATCTCTCTGTCCCTATAAATAATTTTTAAATGCCACAAAAGAGTTCAAACTGTATAATCCTAGCAATCTAATAAAGAACAGTAGAATAGAGCATAAGTCTTGTCTCATATTAAAGAGATTCATCCAAAATAATGTGACAACAAACACTATAGGACAGAAATCCTGTATGTGGCATTACAGAAATAATGTAACATGCAGGAAAAATTATGGAAGAGTGAATCCAAACTTCTTTGTTGGATAACATGGTATGTATTAGTAAAAATAACTATCATAATTACTATAACACACTATTACTATTGCTGAGACTCTGAATACTACTACATTTCTGTGTACTGGCATCTAACAAAATGCCTCATTAACCTACAAAATAAAAGAAATAGTGGAAAGGAAGAAGAAAAAATGAAGAATATCAGTATTCCTGTGATCAGTAACAATGAGATTTTTATTGGGAACAAAAAATATTAAACCAATAGCATATCACCCCTATAATGAAATCATTATAAACCTAAGAATAATTTGATCCCAAGGGCTTCTGTCAATACTTCCTGTTTATCGACCACGTTCTAGCATAGAAACTGGACTTCTCAATGGCTCAAACACTCTACGTTCATGACTTCTGCTGTGACACTTACCTTTACAGGATTAGCTCTTCCCTAGGGTTCTACACCACTAGATTACATTCATCTGGATCTTATAAAATCTCAGTCACCATTGCCAATGCTATTGTCTTCCTTGATTGCTACTGTTTTAACTGTTTTCTGAGGTCATATTTTTATTTGCTTATTAACTTCTTTTTTTTGAAAGTATCAAAACATAAACAGTTTCATTTTATATATTTTTAAAATTTTACTTATTTTAGTTTTCTAGGTCTAGTACATTACCTTCATGTGTGAATGCACAAGTATGTCGCACAGACTTCAAAACGCATCTGTATCAGTCACTTTTCTGTTGCTATGATAAAACCACCATGACCAAGTGAACTTATAAAAGGAAGAGCTTATTTGAGCTTACGATTGACAGTTTCAGGGAATCAGAGTCCATTGTGGTGGGAGGCATGGTGTCTGGGGCTGGAGCAGCAAGCCAAGGTTCACATCTCACAAAGAGCACAGGAAGCAGAGAGAGAGAGTCTGGAGACTGCAAGGCTTGTTAAACTCACCAAGCCGGCCCCCAGTGACGTACTTTCTCCAGCATGGTCACACCTTCGAAGACCTCCAAGAACAGTGCCACCAACTGGAGACAAAATGTCTGAATACTTAAAGCCTATGGGGGACACTCATTCAAACCACCACAGCGTCATATTCCCTTGTAACTGGAGTTATGGATGGTTGTTAGCTGGCATGTGGGTGCTGGGAATTGAATCACGGGCTTCTGCAAGAACAGACAGTGATCTCAACTGTTGAGCCATCTTTCCAGCCCCCAAATATTAAAAAAATGTTAAGTAAAATATTAGAATTCTTTTCTCAGATCTTTTGTTCCTTATAGTTCTTCTAAAGAATGTAAACAGTAGCTAATAATGTGTTTCACATCTTATAGAAATCAGACACAGAAGATGCATGTTTCAACATGATAGTTGAAAACTGTTCAAGAGACAAAGATACTTTTTAAACTAAGTAGTCGCTGATTTTATCTTATAACTGCTGACTCTAAGATTGAGACATTAAATTTTATTTCTAAAGATTCAATATCTTGTTAGTGGCCACATCAGCACGTAAATCCACATACTCTAATTTCCATATGAAAGTTGTTTTCATTATAAACACTTTGGATTTCAACTTAAAGAATACATGATAATAAATAAAAGTTTCAGTAAGATTTTTATTAATTATAAAAATGGACTTTTAATATTACAGAATGTTGGGAAAGTATAAGAGTATTAGTGTTTTGATACCTCAACAGTCTGTTTTAACAGAACTCTACTCTGAATCTCTACTCTGAGGCAATAGCAAACACAGTTATTTTTCAGATTACCCACTATGGATGAGTCAAGCCTTTCTCTCACATGCTCTTTATTCCTCTAAAAAAAAAACAAAAAACCAGGGGGTGGAGAGATGGCCTAACGGTTAAGAGTACCGACTGCTCTTGCAGAGGACCCGGGTTCGATCCCCAGCACCCACATGGCGGCTAAGAACCGTCTGTAACTCCAATTCCAGGAGAACTCCAGTTCCAGGGGAATCCAAGACCCTCTTCTGACCTCCGCGGCATTGCATGACACGGGTGCACAGACCTACATGCAGACAGTACATTCATACACATACAAAAATAAATAAAAATTAAAAAAACAGGTCTTTTACCAAATATTTCTGCTATACTATTTTTAAATATTCTTTAAAATTGGCTTTATATGACTGATCTTTCTCTTCCTAGATTTACCGTGCTATTGACAAAAATGCACAAACTCAAACTGCATTGTTAGATTATTTCATATATGTACACATGGTAAAATTACCTTCACCTTCATTATTTTACTACTGGATTGAAAACAATGGAACAATGGATTATAATAAAAAAGCCAAAACAGTGTGTGTGTGTGAGAGAGAGAGAGAGAGAGAGAGAGAGAGAGAGAGAATGGGTGTTTGAGAGTATGAAAGTGTATATATCTGTGTGAGTGTGGCGGAGTATGTTTATTTCTGTGTTTTGAATGTGTGTGAGTGAGAGAAAGTGTGTGTTTCTATGTGGGTGGGTGTGTAGGAGTACGTATTTGTGTGCATATGAGTGTGTATGTCAGTGTGTTTCTCTGTGGCTGTGTATGATTGTGTCTGTGTGTTTCTATGTGTGTTTGAGTATGGGTTTCTGTGTGTGTTTGTGTGCATTAGTGAGTGTTTGTGTGAGTGATTGTGTGGAAATATATGTGTGTATGAGTGAGTATATAAGGATATGTCTGAGTATATGTTTCTGAATCTGTGTGTCTGTATATGTCTGTGTGTGTGTGTGTGTGTGTGTGTGTGTGTGCTTCAGTGTGTATCTGTGTGTATGGTAGAATGACATACCTTCCCCGCAAGGTTTATCATATATAAATGACACAGTTAATCACCATATTTTCCATTTTTAAATTTAGATGTGAAATTAATATTTATAGATCCTATCCTGAAGCTATAAGTATTTAAAACATTAAATCAACTTTCATAACAAGAATAAGCAAACACCATCCTTATAACATGCCTATGGGCAACAAATAATTATATATTAAGATAAAATAAGATTGAGGAAGATGTTTCTAGATAATATATTCCTATTTCTAAACACATTATAAAGACCCCAATTTACTGTGAGAATTTTCAATAACAGACATAGTACTTCTGCATGTTCAATGCTATTTTAAGAATATAACATCTGTCAAATACTAAAATAGCCCAAAGGAATCCTGAAAGGCATAGTTGCTTTTTCAGGCAGCAATTTTTCCTATTTGCCAAATGTATATAAAGAAAGGGCTCACCCTGTCCAGGTGTGGCCTTAAATCTGAAATGCAGCTGTAAAGCAGCTGATCTGATCCCTCCCTTTCCTTTCCCTCCTAAGTAATGCAGCATATTTTCCTCTCTTGAGGGGAATTCATGGATATATATTTGACAGGTTTTCCTTTTGCTGTAGCCTAGCGAACATGTTCTTGAAGCCAGATGAAAAATATAAGCAAAGGGAATCTAAGAAAACTCAGAATATTATGTTTATTATGTTACCAAAAACTTAAATCTGTTCCACATAGAATAATTTATTACTATTTATTATCCCATCATACATTTTACAGAGATTATTCCTGTTGAGAATTATAAATTATGCATGAAAATGTTTAGCATATGTAAAACAGGCAAAACATGGTTTAAAAGACACATAAATTGGGGCTGGAGAGATGACCTAGCAGTTAAGAGCACCGACTGCTCTTGCAGAGGACCTGGATTCGATCCCCAGCACCCACATGGCGGCTGAGAACCATCTGTAACTCCAATTCCAGAACTCCAGTTTCAGGGGAATCTGAAACGCTCTTCTGTCCTTGCATTGCACGATACGGGTGCACAAACCTACATGCAGACAGTACATTCATACACATAAAAAATAAATTAAAAAATTTAAAATAACATAAATGTTAGACTGTTCTTAAGCTAGTGTAAACTCAGTTAATGTTATACTCATTTTATACTTTGGGTTTTTTTTTGTGTGTGTGTGACAGGGTCTCCCTGTAGCTCTGGTATCCTGGAATTCACTCTGTAGACCAGGCTGGTCTTGAACTCACAGAGATCTACCTGCCTCTGCCTCCCACGTGCTAGGATTAAAGGCATGTGCCACCAAGCCTGGCTTATTTTATACTTTTTCTTTTTTGATCTTTTCGAGACAGGGTCTCCCTGTAGCCCCAGCTGGCCTGGAACTCTCCCTGTAGCCCCAGCTGGCCTGGAACTCTCTCTGTAGACCAGGCTGGCCTTGAACTCACAAAGATCCACCTGCCTCTGCCTCTCAAGTGCTAGGATTAAAGGCATGTGCCATCACACCTGGATATTTTATACTTTTTTAAAGTCAAAAAATACTTGCTTGAAAAACAAAAGAGAAAATCTAGGCCTCAAATATTTCTGTCAACAAATTTTTTCAGCAAATTTGTATTGAGTACCAATTAGTTTCCAGGTTCTGAATGTTATGTGTGAGACAAATGGTGAGACAAACACCCGCAATGAGTTCATGTTCTACTCCAGAAAACAGGACTGTGAAACAACCACACACAGTAATAAGATGTAAACAGAGACCTAACAAGATCAGCCAAGTCCTCTTCAAGATCTTCTACAGTGCTTCCCAAGACTTCCAACCTACTAAATCATAATCCTGGGAGCATATGCCTAGAAAAGTTGTGTAGAAGGAGTGAAATACAGTCTACAACAGGAAACACGCTCAAATCTTAGTCCGACTTAACAACAAAATATGTTTGGAATCACTATGCAAGACAGTAAGGTGTCTTCAGAAACCTAAGATAACATACAAAACTATAATCTTTATCTATTTTCTATTTAAGTTGACAATTTTAGGTGTGATATAATAAAAATGCTAGTTGAGAGTATACTGAAATTACTAAAAATGGAAATTAAAAAGATCTACATGAAGACCATCTCAAAAGGAAGAAAGCTGAAAACCCATTTTGCATTTATTTAAGATAATATTTGGGACTCAATGGTTAATTTTGTGTGGAAGGAACATGAAGGAAAGTAAGATTGACTTTGGGACTCTAATTTGACAGGTTTGCTGCTGTACAGCATGATACCAAAACACAAGACTACCTGAATGCAGATCAGCTCTGCTTTAGACACGGGAATGTTGCACCCATTCTAGGCCTTCCAGGATGCTATGCTAAAATGCCATAAGGAATACAATCACACTCCTTACGTTCTGATGGCTTAGAAGTCAAAAAATCAATGTACCACAAAATTTGGTTTTAAATGAGAGACTATTTCCTGAATCATAGGCTATGCCATCTGGCTATGCTCTCTCTTAATGGAAACAGTAAGGGCCCTTCAAGATCCTTCCTCATAAGGATAAGAATCCCTACTTCCCTCATGTTATCTCCTAAGTCCCCCCAACTCCTGATAGTAGCACCTTTGGAATCATTATCTTAACATATGAATTTAGGGACACAGTCAGACCACAATAGCATCCAAGATCTAAAACACCTCCCCCAGTCCTCAGACTGAGGTTCAGACTGGCTGGATCCCTTCATTTCTACAATCAATGAAGATTCTAATTCCTCCTCTCTCTTCCTCATATCAACCTTTCCCTCTGCTCCTATCTCTGTCCCCCCTCTCCTTGTTCAGCTCTGAGAATCTCAGTTCTTCCTATTCCTTGGAAAGGGATTCAATAATGAGTTCAAGTCAAATATCTGGATAACATTCTCTTTCCTGCAAATAAAAAACAAGAAACAACACTAAACCAACATTGTCATAAGGATATTAAAGAACAGTGGGAAACTCCTCTGAGAATAATCAGGACTAATTAGCTCAAAAGGTGCTTGAGACATGTTTGTATTCAAATATCATCAAATATCACAACGTCATTTAAAATAATATTTCCTCCATTCACTATAAACACCATAGCTTTCCATTATTTTAATTTGCATTATTCTTTATCCTAGGATCTATCAGAACCACCCTAACACTCAAAAAATGTATTCATTTTGTTGTTGGTATTCTCTGTAAGAATGCAAGTGACAGCCGGGCATGGTGGCACACTCCTGTAATCCTAGCACTTGGGAGGCAGAGGCAGGTGGATCTTTCTGAGTTCAAGGCCAGCCTGGTCTACAGAGTGAGTTCCAGGACAGCTGGGACTACAGGGAGACCCTGTCTCAAAAAAAAAAAGACCAAAAATAAATAAATAAATAAGAATCAGTTGGCCAGGTGTGGTGGTGTACACCTTTAATCCCAGCATGCAGGAGGCAGAGGCAGGTGGATCTCTGTGAGTTCAAGGCTAGCCTGGTCAACAGAGCAAGTTCCAGCCTAGCTGGGGCTACAGGGAGACCTTGTCTCAAAGATTTAGTGGACATTCTTTGGGTTTTTTTTTTTTTTGGTATATCCACTGTCTTCTTTCCTATTAAGGTCATAAAATTTAAAAAAACTGTAAAAAAAAAAAAAAAAAAAAAAAAAAAAACATTTTTTTTTTTTCTTTTTTGGGGGATAGTCATTATAGCAAATCCTGCCTTCACATATTATTCCTGATTATGTGCCAAGTCTCTTAGCTATGTAGGATATAAAGACTTATCGTACTGAAATTGCCTGTTTTTTTATATCACTTGCATTCTTTTATTTATTTAGTTTATTTATTTATTTATTTATTTATTTATTTTTGGTCTCTTTTTTTTTTTGAGACAGGGTCTCCCCTGTTCTGGAACTTGCTCTTTACATCAGGCTGGCCTTGAAACTCAAAAGAGATCCACCTGCCTCTGCCTCCCAAGTGTAGGGATTTACGGAGTGTGCCACCATGCCCAGCTGTCACTGCATCGTCCAGAGAATCCCAACAAACAAAATGAATACCTTTTTTGAGTGCTTAGGTTGGTTTGATAGCTCCTAGGATAAAGAATTAATGCAAATTAACTTCAACCTAATGGAAAGCTATGGTGGTTATTAGTGAAGGAGGAAATATATTTTAAACATGACGTTGTGATTGTGATATTTGATGATATTTGAATACAAACATGTCTCAAGCACCTTTTGAGCTAATTAGTCCTGATTATTCTCAGAGGAGTTTCCCACTGTTTCTTAATACTCCTTATGACAATTCTTTTATGTGTTTTCTTGTTTTTATTTGCGGAAATTGAGAATGTTATCCATGATATTTGACTTGAAACTCAATTTATGAAATCCCTTTCCAAGGAATTAGGAAGAATATGAGACTTCTTAGAGCCTACAAGGAGAGGGGGGACAGAGATAGGGGCAGAGGGAAAGGTTGATATGAGGAAGAGAGAGGAGGAATTAGAATCTTCATTGATTGTAGAAATGAAGGGATCCAGCCAGTCTGAACCTCAGTCTGAGGACTGGGGGAGGTGTTTTAGATCTTGGATGCTATTGTGGTCTGACTGTTTGTGTCCCTAAATTCATATGTTAAGATAATGATTCCAAAGGTGCTACTATCAGGAGTTGGGGGGACTTAGGAGATAACATGAGGGAAGTAGGGATTCTTATCCTTATGAGGAAGGATCTTGAAGGGCCCTTACTGTTTCCATTAAGGGAGAGCATAGCCAGATGGCATAGCCTATGATTCAGGAAATAGTCTCTCATTTAAAACCAAATTTTGTGGTACATTGATTTTTTGACTTCTAAGCCATCAGAACGTAAGGAGTGTGATTGTATTCCTTATGGCATTTTAGCATAGCATCCTGGAAGGCCTAGAATGGGTGCAACATTCCCGTGTCTAAAGCAGAGCTGATCTGCATTCAGGTAGTCTTGTGTTTTGGTATCATGCTGTACAGCAGCAAACCTGTCAAATTAGAGTCCCAAAGTCAATCTTACTTTCCTTCATGTTCCTTCCACACAAAATTAACCATTGAGTCCCAAATATTATCTTAAATAAATGCAAATGGGTTTTTCAAGCTTTCTTCTTTTGAGATGGTCTTCATGTAGATCTTTTTAATTTCCATTTTAGTAATTTTCCGTATAATCTCAACTAGCATTTTTATATATCACACCTAAAATTGTCAACTTAAATAGAAAATAGATAAAGATTATAGTTTTGTATGTTATCTTAGGTTTCTGAAGACACCTTACTGTCTTGCATAGTGATTCCAAACATATTTTGTTGTTAAGTCGGACTAAGATTTGAGCGTGTTTCCTGTTGTAGACTGTATTTCACTCCTTCTACACAACTTTTCTAGGCATATGCTCCCAGGATTATGATTTAGTCTGTTGGAGTCTTGGAAGCATGTAGAAGATCTTGAAAGCGGACTTGGCTGTCTTGTTAGCTCTGTTACATCTATTATGTGTGGTGGCTGTTTCACTAGTCCTGTTCTCTGGAGTAGGAACAGAAACTCATTGCGGGTGTTTGTCTCACCATTTGTCTCACACATAACATTCAGAACCTGGAAACTAATTGGTACTCAATACAAATTTGCTGAAAAAATTTGTTGACAGAAATATTTGGTGTGCCTCGATTTTCTCTTTGTTTTTCAGCAAGTATTTTTGACTTTAAAAAAGTAATAAAAATATTCAGGTGTGATGGCACATGCCTTTAATCTAGCACTGGAGCGGCACGAGGCACGGTGGGTGGATCTTGTGAGTTCAAGCCAGCCTGGTCTCCAGAGAAAGTTCCAGCCACTGGGCTAAAGGGCGCGTCCAGGCCAGCTGGGGCTAAGGGAGGAGACCCTGTCTCGAAAAGCTCAATAAAAAAGAAAAGAAAAAAGTATAAAATAGACTCCAGGCTTTCTTGGGGAAAATGCCTTTAATCCAGCACTTGTGGGAGCAGAGGCAGGTAGATCTCTGTTGAGATTCAAGACCAAGCCTGGTCTAAAGAGTGCATTCCAGGATCAGAGCTACAGGGAGACCCTGTCACACCACAAAAAAAAAACCCAAAGTATAAAATGAGTATAACATTAACTGAGTTTACACTAGCTTAAGAACAGTTCTAAGACATTATGTTATTTTAAATTTTTTAATTTATTTTTTTCTGTGTATGAATTGTACTGTCTGCATTCAGGTTGATAGGTTGATGCACCAATGTCATGCAATACCAAGGATGTCAGAAGAAGGCATCAGCTTCCCCTGAAACTGGAGTTCTGGAATTGGAGTTACAGATGGTTCTCAAGCCGCCATGTGGGTGCTGTGGATCGAATCCAGGTCCTTCTGCATAGAGCAGTCGGTGCTCTTTAAATGTCCTTAGGGTCATCTCTCCAGCCCCCAATTTATGTGTCTTTTAAACCATGTTTTGCCTTTGTTTTAATATGCTAAAATTTTCATGCATAATTTTATAATTCTCAACAGGGAATAATCATCTCTGTAAAATGGTGAGGATAAAAATAGTATAAATTTATTCTATGTGGAACAGATTTAAGTTTTTGGTAACATAATAAACATAATATTCTGAGTTTTCTTAGATTCCCTTTGCTTATATTTTTCATCTGGCTTCAAGAACATGTTCGCTAGGCTACAGCAAAAGGAAAACCTGTCAAATATATATCCATGAATTCCCCTCAAGAGAGGAAAATATGCTGCATTACTTAGGGGGGAAAGGAAAGGGAGGGATCAGATCAGCTGCTTTACAGGTGCATTTCAGATTTAAGGCCACACCTGGACAGGGTGAGCCCTTTCTTTATATACATTTGGCAAATAGGAAAAATTGCTGCCTGAAAAAGCAACTATGCCTTTCAGGATTCCTTTGGGCTATTTTAGTATTTGACAGATGTTATATTCTTAAAATAGCATTGAACATGCAGAAGTACTATGTCTGTTATTGAAAATTCTCACAGTAAATTGGGGTCTTTATAATGTGTTTAGAAATAGGAATATATTATCTCGAAACATCTTCCTCAATTCTTATTATCTTATATCTTAATTATTTGTTGCCCATTCGGCCTGTTTGTAGGATTGGTGTTTGCTTATTCTTGTTATGAAAGTTGATTTAATGTTTTAAATACTTATAGCTTCAGGATAGGATCTATAAATATTAATTTCACATCTAAATTTAAAAATGGAAAATCTGGTGCTACCTGTGTCTTATATATGATATAACCTTGCGGGGGCAGGTATGCGATTCTACCATTACACACAGATACACACTGGAAGCCACATCACACACACACACACCCCACACACACACCCACATCTACAGACACACAGATTCAGAAACATATACTCAGACATATCCTTATATACTCACTCATACACACACATAGATTTCCACACACTCCTCACACCCAACACTCACTATGCACCCACAAAACACACACAAAAAATACCCATACTCAAACACAAACATAGAAAACACACAGACACAATCTCATACCACAGCCCCACAGAGAACCCACACTGACATACACACTCATATGCACACAAATCCGTTACCCTACACACCCACTCACATAGAACACACACTTTCTCTTCATCAACACATTCAAACCACAGAAATAAACATTACTAAATGGCAACATCACCACAGATATATACACTTTATACTCTCAAACACCCACTCTCTCTCTCTCTCTCTCTCTCTCTCTCCTCTCTCACACACCAAAACACTGTTTTGCTTTTTTTATATAATCCATTGTTACTTGTTTTCAATCAGTCGTTAAAATAATGAAGGTGATTAAGGTGAAGGTAATTTTACCATGTGTACATATATGAAATAATCTAACAATGCAGTTTGAGTTTGTGCATTTTTGTANGAATTTCCACTTAAATCTTGTGTCTTGAACAGACCAAAAAAAAAAAAATCTTGTATCTACCACTTCAGAGGAAGCATGCACAAGAACCACTGTCAAACCAGTATCAAAAGGAAGAACATAGGTAATACCCCTTCAATTGGAATTGAACTAATTGTTTTATTCTTCAACTAAATGACTGAAATTTCCCTAAACAAATATTTCATTGACATCCTTAAGACCATACTTTTCGTGACTATATTTAAAATAAATATTATCCTAACATCACTTACTTTCTTCCTTTGTTGAGGTCTATATTTGGTTATAATTTCTCTCTAGCCAGTGAAAAGCTATACTTTTCACTATTACTTTCAAATATCTGTAAAACCAGTGTTTTCTTGGATTGTGTCTATCCTATCTTGCTAATTTCATTTAAAAATTCATATCTCATACTTCAAATGCAGTCAGAGGTCAAGGTTCAGGTGCCTGACATAGCATATTTCAAATTCTTATGCTTTGCATGCAAAATTTCATCCATTGGTCCATTCACTTTGATTTGAGACAATAAAAACAAATAAATATCACTGTTTTGCATATAAAAAATCTGTTTTTGCTATGTTGCTGTATGGAAAATCTATCAAGTAAATATTTTTAACCCTGTACCAGAAGCCTTGGAGTTTATGCATACTAGGGCAATCAAATTTCATGATGACTCTAACATTTACAGTTGATTGAATCTAGAATATCCGATTTGCAAATTGGAATAGATTTAACTCATAGTCCTATGCCAAACAAGGAACTTTTAAATGGGCAATTTGAAGAAAACATGCTAGTAGCTGGAGCTAAAAGCAGGAGAAAGTTTACAGTGAAGGAAGGTAAAGAAGGCCAGAAAATTGAAATAAATGAGACACCTGGAGACTTATTTTTAAAACCTTTTTATTTTTTTTTTATTTTTAATGAGTATGAATTTACTGTCTGCATGTAGGTTTGTTTGTACACTCATGTCGTGCAATGCAGCAGAAGTCAGAAGAGGGTGTCAGATTCCCCTGGAACTGGAGTTTAAGACAGTTCTCAGATGCCATGTGGGTGCTGGGGATTGAACACGGGTCCTCTGCAAGAGCAGTTGGTGCTCTTAACCACTAGGCCACCTCTCCAGCCCCTTAAAACCTTTTTATTAAACTGCATAAATGAATAGTCCTTGAGATGGTTCAGCAGGTAAGCACACCTGCTGCCAATCCCCAGGAACAACACAGTAGAAGAAAACCAATTTCCACAAGCTGTTCTCTGACCACCACACCTGTACTGTGGTATGCAAGTGCCCACCCATACACACAAGTAAATGCATGTAATAAAAGTAAGAAACAGAAACTATGAAGACTGTGAAGCTACAGAGAGAGTAAAAATGAAAGATAGATGAAAAAAATGAAATTGGACTTTGTGTAATAATGAGTGAATAGAACAAAGTTATAGCAAAGATGCATGTCCATGAGACAGAGGCAGAGTAGCTAGTCCTTATATCTGATATAATTTCTCATCACTTTGGGACTCTAATTCTGTTCTAATAAATATTAATGTATTGTGAGCCTATGAAAATACTTCCATTTATTGTTATGTATATTTATAATTAATTTATATAGGCTATCATTGTCAGTATTTACATAACTTATGATGCACCATGAAATGTTTAATTTCCTATAAAATAATTCATGCAGCACTATATCAAATTTTTTACATGGATCCAGAATAATTACTTAAAGTATCCTTTACTGGAATTAAGAGAAAGAAATAAATAGCATCTTAGAAGGTATTCCTCCTTGATTCCTTACTTAACAGATGCTAAACCAGAAAACTCCTAGAAATGATGAAGAGTTTCAGTAAAGTGGCAGAATACAAAATTAACCTAGAAAAACCAGTAGCCTTTCTTTACACCAACAACAAGCAATTAAAGAAGGAATACAAGGAGAACTTGCCTCTCACAGTAGCCTCAAAAACAATAAAATACCTAGGAACAAACCTAACCTAGGAACAAACCACCAAAGATCTCTACAAAAAAATTTAAACCCCTGAAGAAGGAAACTGAAGAAGACATCAGAAGATGGAAAAACCTCCTATGCTCATGGATTGGGAATATTAATATTCCACCCAAACTCTTATACAGATTTAATGCAACCCCAATTAAAATCCCCAAGAGTTTCTTCACAGGCTTGGAAAAAAAGGTCCTTAATTTCATTTGGAAAAACAAAAGACCCCAAATAGCCAAAGCAACCCTGAGTGAAAAGAGCAATATGGGGTGGGGTGGGGGGGATGTCTAGACTTCAAACTGAAAACCTGTACTATAAGGCTATAGTCATAAAAACAGCTTTGTACTGATACAAAAACAGACCTGTTGACCAATGAAACAAAACTGAAGATCCAAACTTGAGCACATACAATTTCAGCCACCATATATTTGACAAGGGGGCCAAGAAGACCCAATGGAGGAAAGACAGCATCTTCAGCAAGTGGTGTTGGCAAAACTGCATCACCACTTGTAGAATAATGAAATTAAACTCCTACATTTCACCCTGTACAAAAGTCAACTCCAGATGGACCAAAGACCTCAGTGTGAAACCAAAAACTCTGAAGGTGATAGAAGAAAAAGTTGGCAGCAGCCTACAAGACATAGGCATAGGAAAAGACTTCCTAAGTCAGACAGCAGCTGCACGAGAATTAAGGTCGACAAGTGACCAATGGGACCTCATTAAGCTCAAAAGCTTCTGGAAGTCAAAAGAAACAATCAAGGAAGTGAAGAGAAAACCCACAGAGTGGAAGGAAACCTTCACCACAGACACATCTGACAAAGCATTGATTTCCAGAGCATATAAACTACTCAAAAAACAAAGAAGAAAGAAAACAAATGACCCACTCAATAGATGGAGCAAAGAGCTGAACAGAGACTTCACAAGTGAGGAATTAGAGATGGCTAAGAAACATCTTAAAAAGTGTTCAACATCGCTAATAATTAATGAAATGCAAATTAAAATCACTTTATGATATCATCTCACTCCAATAAGACTGGCTAGGATCAAGAAAACAAATGATACCAAGTGCTGGAGAGGCTGTGGGGAAAGGGTAACACTCATCCATTGCTGGTGGGAATGTAAACTCGTACAGCCACTATGGAAAGCAGTGTGCAGAACCCTTGGAAGACTTGGAATGAACTTGCCACCTGACTCAGCCATACCACCCTGGGTATATACCCACAAGACTCATCTTACCAATACATGCACAGCCATGTTTATTGCAGCTCTGTTCACAATAGCAAAGAGCTGGAACCAACCCAAATGCCCCTCAACTGATGGGTGGATAGAGAAAATATGTTACATCTATATAATGGAGTCTATGCAGCAGTAAAGAAAGACGACATCATGAGCTTTGCAGGTAAATGGATGGAGCTAGAAGCTATCATGCTAAGTGAAGTAACACAGTCCCAGAAAAACAAACTATGAATGGTATCCCTCATCTGTGGATGCTAGCGCCAATTACCTAATTGTATGGCAAACTGAGCAACATTAATGTGATCTGAAAACAACTGTGCTCTTATATTGTGAATCCCTTAAAAATAAATAAAAATTTAAAAAGGAACTTTGTAGGAAAGGCATAAATCTTCAACAAAAATTGGCTTTGAAAAAAAAGGAAAAAAAGGAAGATACTCCTCCTTTGAGGGTAATTTTCCTTTATCAATTCCTTTTTTCTACTCTTAATATCATTCCCTCTTGCCCTTTTCCATCCTATAAAAAAACAGAGAAAAATATTGTGTGTATGTGTGTGTGCATGCGTGTGCACGTGTGCAGATGTGTGCTCATGTGTGATTAAAAAATATTCACGAGCCAGGCGTGAATCCTTTAATCCTAGCACTTGAGAGGCAGAGACAGGTGGATCTCTGAGTTCAAAGCCAGCCTGGTCTACAGAGTGAGTTCCAGGCCCAGGGAGACCCTGCCTCAAAAAGACAATAATAATAATAATGATAATAATAATAATTCAAGAGAGAAAGGGGAAGAAAAATTAAGTAACTTAATGACGCCATTGTACTTATAGGTTTCTGTGAGAAAGCCTCTGTGAAAATCATACCCTATTATTGAGACTTTAGCAGTTTTCATGCATCAGAACCATGTGCACATGGAAACTGACACCTGTAATACAGTCAGCAGGAAGAAAAAGAAGTGTATGACTCAGCCTCAAAAATTGTTCTAAAGTGGGCCCATTTTGTGGCTTTGATTAGCCATGGAATTTGATATTCAAATTCAATATTTTAAGAAAAAATAGATTTACCTAAGATTATCTAGAAAATAATAAATTGGTTCATTGTTGAATCTTTCAAGTGATTCATTTTTTTAATGACAGAACATATAACTTTGTTTCTAGAACCTTCAAAAATAAAACTCTCCAACATATTGCATTAAGGGCTGGTGAGGGAGCTCTGCAGATTAAGGTGTGTGCTGCAAAACCTGAGAACCTTTATGTAATCCCTGGAACCAATACAGTAGAAAGAAAGAACTGACCTCTGACAGTTGTCCTTTCCCTTTCACACATGCTCAGTGGCACAAATGACCACACATACATAAAGAAAATAAATAGATAGATGATAGATGTTAGACATAGATACATACATAATAGATATTTTAACATAATGCTTTTATTGCTGTTTTGTGTATCTCAGACATCATCGTTTTTTCAGTTCAATTTAGACATATTCCCCTTTCCCTTCCCCCATCCCAACCCCACCCCATCCCAGATCATTCATTCTGCCATAACTATCCTGCATCTTTCTCTCAGTCTTTTTTTATGTTTAGGAATTCACATTTTCCTCCATTAATTTTATATTACTCTAAAATATGGATACATACTCTTCACCCATATACAGTAATTACAGAGTCTGAAAATAATTGGTGGGTGGATTCTAGATCCCATTGAGAGATTCATATTATAACAACATAGATGCTTTCAGATAAACAGAAATATAACAATAATCTCATTCAGCTTGCCTTTCATCTGGGGGATTTGGCGTTAGCATCCACAAATAAGGAAAACCATTCTTTGTCTTTCTGGGACTGTATTACTTCATGCAGCTTAATGGCTTCGAGTTCCATCATTTACCTGCAAGTTCATGATGTCATCTTTCTTTACTGCTGAATAGTACTCCATTGTGTAGATATACCACATTTTTGTCATCCACTCGTCTGTTGAGGGGCATTTGGGTGGGTTCCAGCTCTTTGTTATTGAGAATAGAGCTGCAATAAACATAGCTGTACATGTATCTTTGCAGTAGGATGCATCTTGTGGGTATATACCCAGGAGTGGTATGGCTAGGTCAAGTGGTAGGCTCATTTTGAGTGTTTTAAGAGTTCTCCACACTGCTTTCCACAGTGGTTGTACCAGTTTACATTCCCACCAGCAATGGATGAGTGTTCCCTTTTCCCCACAACCTCTCCAGCATTTAATGTCTTTTGTGTTCTTGATCTTGGCCAGTCTTATTGGAATGAGGTGATATCTTAGTTTGCATTTTCTTAATTATTAATGATGTTGAACACTTTTTTAAGATATTTCTCAACCATCTTTAATTCTTCACTGGTGAAGACTCTGTTCAGCTCTTTACTCCATCTTTTGAGTAGGTCATTTGTTTTCTTACTTCTTTGTGTTTTGAGTAGTCTACATATTTTTGATATTAATGCTCTGTCAGATGTATCACTGGTGAAGATTTCCTCACATTCTGTGGGTTTTCTCTTCACTTCCTTGATTTTTTTTTTTTTTGCTGTACAGAAGCTTTTGAGTTTGATGACGTCCCACTTTTCAGCTGTTGTCCTTATTCCTGAGCAGCTTCTGTCTTATTTAGAAAGTCTTTTCCTATGCCTATGTCTTGTAGGTTGTTGCCAACTTTTTCTTCTATCACTTTCAGAGTTTCAGGTTTAATGTTGAGATCTTTGATCCACTTAGAGTTGATTTTTGTACAGAGTGAGATGTAGGGGTTTAATTTTGTTCTTCTACAAATGGTCATCCAGTTTTGCCAGCATCATTTGCTGAAGATGCTATTCTTCCTCCATTGAGGTTTTTTGGACCCTTTGTCAAATATGAGGTGGCTGAAATTGTATGAGCTCAAGTTTGAATCTTCAGTTTTTTTTCCATTGGTCAACAGATCTATTTTTGTGCCAGTACCAGGGTGTTTTTATGACTATGGCCCTGTAAAATAGTTTGAAATCTGGTAGAGCAATCCCCCCCCCCCCTGTATTCCATTTTTCACTCAGGGTTTCTTTAGCTCTTCGGGGTCTTTTGTTTTTCCATATGAATTTAAGGAATTTTTTTCCAAGTCCGGGAAGAAGTTCATGGGGATTTTGATTGTGATTGTGTTAAATCTGTATATCAATTTGGATAAAATGGACATCATGAGCATATAATAGCTATTCTTAAAGAATGACAACAAAGTGGTTATAGGATTTGCTTTCAAGTCTATTGAGTCAAGACAAGAAATGAAAAACACAGTAAATACTGAGGGATTGGATGAAAACAAAAATGATGGCTTGGTTTTCCTCTGTGACTTCAGTTCTAATTTCTTGGTTCTTGGGACTGTCTTGTTTCATTCTCTCTCTCTCTCTCTCTCTCTCTCTCTCTCTCTCTCTCTCTCTCTCTTTCTCTCTCTCTCTTTCCCTCCCCTTCTGATCACTGATCCTTAAGAACTCACTGGACGGTTACTATGTATTCTTTCTTCTTTTGTCTTTTTTATTGAACTTTTGCACATTTCATAACATTTCTCAATAAAATTTAGACCCATTCCCCCCTTCCTTGCCCTCCACCCCTCCAGAGCATGTACATCCTGCCGTACATGTCTTGCATCTTTTCTCAGTCCTTTTTTAAATTTTTTGTTGCAGAAGTTTTCTGTTTAGGGTAGAAGTTTACTGTTTTAGTCAGTTCATTGAACAAGTCTCTTTTGTTGTTCCCTTTAATTTTATATTGCTCAAAAGTATGTATTTATACATTCCATACACATAGCCAAATTATGACATCTGAAAATAAACTATAGTTTAAGTCCAAAACATGTTTAGGGATTCACTTTTTAACAGTAGAGTTGCATGCAAGTAAAAAGAAATATTTCTTTACATTCCTAAATTACATGGCAAGTTGATGTATGTTTTAATGTATTCTTTTTTTTTTTTTGTAGTCGCATCAAGTATTATATTTACTAAAATAGAAAAAAAAATATTCAGTTTGCCTTACAAATAAGGATTTGGTGCTAGTATCCACAAATGAGGGACACCATATGTCATTTGTCTTTCTGGGACTATGTTACTTCGTTTAGCATAAGGGCTTCTAGTTATCCATTTACCTGCAAATTTCACGATGCCATCTGTCTTTACCACTGCATAGAACTCCATTGTGTAGATGTACCGCATTTTCTTTATTTACTCATCAGTTGTGGGATGCTTGGTTGCCTCCAGCTCTTCGCTATTGTGAAGAGAGCTGCAAAAAACATGTTTGTGCATGTATCTCTGTAATAGGATGAATTTTGTGGGTATATACCCAGGAGTGGTATGATTGGGTCAGGTGATAGGTTCATTTTGAGTCTTTTAAGAGTTCTCCATACTGCTGGACTGGAGAGATGGCCTAGCAGTTAAGAGCGCCGACTGCTCTTACAGAGGACCTGGGTTCGATCCCCAGCACCCACATGGCGGCCGAGAACCGTCTGAAACTCCATTTCCAGGAGAACTCCAGTTCCAGGGGAATCCAACACCCTCTTCTGACCTCCGCGGCATTGCACGATACGGGTGCACAAACTTGCATGCAGACAGTACATTGATACACATACAGAAATAAAAAAATGCCAGGC
>VZQC01002150.1:0-21240 GCA_009823505.1 Rhizomys pruinosus | reverse complement strand
TTGGCCCTTTCGTCAAATATGAGGAGGCTGAAATTGCATTTGTTTAGGTTCGGATGTTCAATTTTGTTCTATTGATCTATGGGTCTGTTTTTGTGCTAGTACCAGGCTGTTTTATGACTATATCCCTGTAATATAGTTTGAACTCTGGTACCTTACATTGCTCTTTTTGCTCAGGGTTGTTTTGGGTATCCAGGGTCTTTTGTTGGTGCCTACCTGGGGTGGGGTGTTCTCTTTCATATGCAACTCTCAGCTTCTAAGTTTTACATATGTATAGCAGTTGAAGGTATAGTAATCAAATTAGAAGGATACCTTCAGAGAGAAAGAAGCTTTAAGAAATCAAGGGTGCTGGATGGGACAGTGACATGAAAATGGAAAGGGAAACTGGACAAGTGGAAAAGGAAGCTGGACAAGTGGAAATTGGGGTTCAGAGTCAACCAAAACTAAATAAATTTGGAAACCTGTTAGTGAATCTGTTATAATTTTAAAAAACCTACCTAGAAAACAACTTGGGGAATTCTCAGGTAAAAAAAAAAAACAAACATGGAACGGCTGTGAGGAAAAATCAAACCAGACTACTTAGAGTCTAAAAACCTTTACATATGACTTTCTTTGATTAAAAAGTTCCGGCATCCAAACATTAAAATTACAAATTAAGCAATTCATTCCTGAAAAAAAAAGGTTTTTTTTTTTCAATTAACATGGAAATTGTGGGGTTTTTAGACTAATGCTTAGCATGCACAATTAAATGCTAGCTTATTTTTATGAATAAAATTGTTGGGGAAGAACAAATTATGACAGTTGGATAAATAATGCATTTGTGTCATGTTATTTTAATAAAAACTACAATTTGGAAGTCTGATTGCTCTGATAAATAACAGTGAAGAAATAGTCCATTGAAAACCTGTCTCCTTTATGGTTTAATAAATATAATCCCAACTTTATGTGGCCAGGCAGAATGCGTGAGTAGGAAAGAAGATTACATTATCTGATCTAAAGCCTTTGCTCCTCTGGATCTGCTCTTACCTAAAATGCCTGTGCCGCTCTTCAGTCCTTAGTCCCCAGGCAGAAATGGCCTCGAGTAAACTCACTGATGTCAGAGGTGAGGCTGGCTGACATCACTGGGTGTGACAAAAACTCTGTTCCATTCCTAAAGCTTTAAATGTCATATTCTCATGAAAAATGCATGCACACAAAAACATTTTCAAAGTCCTGTTTTATAATCTAGAAGAAATTTTTGAAGAAAAAAGTAGAAGATATGCTCTTAGAAACTGGCAAAGTCAGATCTGCTAACGAAGGGAAGTAACTAGAAAAAATACACTTTATTTGTAATCATTTGATTTCCCCAACACTAACAACTCATCTGTGAGGAAATATTTTATGATAAGAAATTACGTATCAAATACATTAAATACAAAGAGATGAAGATCAAAGATGTTTTGCTTATTTAACATTAAGGAAGACATAAAAACTTTATGAAGAATCATGAGGCAGAGGACTATACACAGAACTGCAGAGTGGTGCCTCACGGAAGCACAGTCTTAAAAACTGAGCTGTAGAAAAACAGAGGGACTAGCATTTTCAAACAACAATTTAAAAAGGGAAAGAAGCACGAGGAAAGTATACAATCTAAGAGTAGGAAAGCATAAGGAAGATGCTGGAGATTAGCAGAGTGACCTGCATAGGTGTGCAATAACCCGTCACAAGGTCTCTTATTTACTAAGTTAAGGAATCTCTACTTTATTCTGAAGTTGACAGGCATTGCAAAACTTACCCATTCTTGAGAGTTGAGGTCACACCTAACATCCCTTCTTGGAAAATGAAGTGCGTATTCCTTTTTAGAAACACTCTTGTCCATATTTTTATAACAATGTTATGATAGTACCATCAACTTTATGGCTGTTTTACTTCTAGTCCATTTTAAATCTCAACAAACATTTGAATGAAAGACCACAGCTCAGTTTCATTGACAATATAAATCCCTTTCTGTAGTTGTAATAGCTATAAGAAATCCTAGAATCTAGAATAGTATTCTCTTTAATTTTTCCCATTTTCTTGTCTCTTAAAGCAGTTAATGTTGAATGATTAAACACCAAGGGAACAAAAATGATAGTTTCAAAGGGAAATCAGTGCATTAAAAAGACAGGTGGTCTGAGATGATCATCTATGGTCACCTCATTTATGTTTTCTAAGAATTTCAACATGTGTTTCCGGGTATAGTGGTGCACAACTTTAATCCCAGCACTTGGGAGTCAGAGGCAGATCTCTGTGAATTCAAGGCCACCCTGATCTACATAGTGAGTTCCAGAAGAGCTCGGGCTACAGGTAGACCCTGAATCAAAAACATAAAAAAAAAGAATTTTAACATGTGTTGTATCTGACAGACCTGATAAAACTTTAATGCAGAAAAAGCCTTTGACAAGATCCAGCATCCCTTCATGTGTAAAGTCCTAGAGGGAATAGGACTGAAAGGAACATTCCTCAACATGATCAAAGCCATATATAGCAAACCCACTGCCAACATCATCCTAAATGGAGAAAAATTGGAACCATTTCCCTTAAAGGTGGGAACCCAGCAAGGCTGCCCCCTATCACCACTCCTCTTGAACATAGTGCTCAAAACACTTGCTAGGGCAATAAGACAAGAGAAGGAAATTAAAGGAGTACTAATCAGAAAAGAAGTTAAGCTATCCCTTTTTGCAGATGATATGATAGTTTATTTAAGGGAGGCTAAAAACTCCACCAGAAAACTTCTAGAAATGATTAAGAGTTTTAGTAAAGTGTCCAGCTATAAAATTAACCTAGAAAAATCAGTAGCTTTTCTTTACACCAACAATAAACAAGTATAGAAGGAATATAAGAAGACCTTCCCTCTCACAATAGCCTTGAAAATAATAAGATACCTTGGAACAAACCCAACCAAAGATACCAAAGACCTCTACAACAAAATTTTTAAACCCATGAAGAAGGAGATTGAAAATGACATCAAAAGATGGAAAGACCTCCCATGCTCATGGATTGGGAAAATTAATATAGTAAAAATGTCCATTTTACCCAAATTGATATACAGATTCAATGCAATCCCAATCAAAATCCTTATGAGCTTCTTCACAGACTTGGAAAAAAAATCCTTAAATTCATGTGCAAAAAACAAAAAACCCCAACTATCGAAAGCAACCCTGAGTGATAAATGCAATATAAGGGGGATTGCCCTACCAGACTTCAAACTATATTACAGGGCCATAGTCATAAATACAGCCTGGTACTGGCACAAAAACAGACCTGTTGACCAATGGTACAAAATTGAAGATCCAAACTTGAGCTCATACAATTTCAGCCACCTCATATTTGACAAAGGGGCAAAAAAATCTTCAGTGGTGGAAGGATAGCATCTTCATCAAATGGTGCTGGCAAAATTGGATCATCATCTGTAGAAGGACAAAATTAAACCCCTACCTCTCACCCTATACAAAAATGAACTCCAAGTAGATCAAAGATCTCAACATGAAGCCCAAAACCCTGAAGATGATAGAAGAAAAAGTTGGCAACAACCTACAAGACATAGGAAAAGACTTTCTAAATCAGACAGCAGCTGCACAGGAAGTAAGGTCAACAGTCAACAAATGAGACCTCATAAAACTCAAAAGCTTCTGTACAGTGAAAGAAACAATCAAGGAGGTGAAGAGAAAACCCACAGAGTGGGAGGAAATCTTTACCAGTGATACATCTGACAGAGCATTAACATTAAGAATATATAAACTACTCAAAAACAAAGTAGTAAGGATACAAATGACCTACTCAAAAGAAGGAGTAAAGAGCTGAACAGAGTTTTCACCAGTGAGGAAGTAAAGATGGTTGAGTAACATCTTAAAAAGTGTTCAACATCATTAATAATTAAGGAAATGCAAATTAAAACCATTCTCAGATATCATCTCACTCCAATACGGCTAGCTAAAATGAAGAAATCAAAAGACAACAGATGTTGGAGAGTTTGTGGGGAAAGGGGAACATTCATCCACTGCTGGTAGTAATGTAAACTTGTACGACCAATATGGAAAGCAGTGTGGAGAACCCTTAAAAGACTAAAAATGAGCCTACCACCTGACCCAGTCATACCACTCCTGGGAGTATACCCCAAAGACTCACCTTACCGCAAAGATACATGCACATCCATGTTTATTGCAGCTCTCTTCACAATAGTGAAGAGCTGGAACCAACCCAAATGCCCCTCAATAGACGAGTGGATGACAAAAATGTGGTGCATCTACACAATGCTATTCAGTACTATCACGACATCTACACAGTACTATTCAGTGGTAAAGAAAGATGGCATTATGAACTTTGCAGGTAAATGGATGGACCTCGAAGCCATTATGCTGGGTGAAGTAGCACAGACCCAGAAAGACAGAGAATGGTTTCCCTCATTTGTGGATGCTAACACCAAATCCCCAGTTGAAAGGCAAGCTGAACAACATTATTGTTATATTTCTGTTTATCTGAAAGCAACTATGTTGTTATAATGTGACTCTCTCAATGGGCTCTAGAATCCACCCACCAATTATTCTCGGACTCTGTAATTAATGTATATCGGCAAAGAGTATGTATCCATATTTTAGAGTAATATAAAATTAATGGAGGAAAACGTGAATTCCTAAGCATAAAAAAAACACTGAGAGAAAGATGCAGGACAGTTATGACAGAATGTATGATCTTGGATGGGGTGGGGTTGGGTGAGGGGAAGAGAAAGGGGAATATGCCTGAACTGAATTTAAAAATTAAGTATGAAAAACACAAAACATCAATAAAAAATAAATAATAAAAAACTTTAAGATATATCATAGCCTTCTCTATTAGAAAAAAAATGGTTACTTAAAACACAGCATAGAGTAGAAGAAATATACACTAAACTGAACATTGTGGATTCCTTTGTGAGGCTCTGGTTTTATCAATAAATGGTGACATAACTCTTCTTAAATCGTTTGATGAGGAGAATCAGATGATGAGAATTTTTATGTTTTTAATCATCTCTTCCCAATATGTAGCATGCTCTTAACTCAGAATAAACCATGATTGTAGAGTTTTATTGTATGTCAACAGTCTCAGTTGAAATTTGAAACAAATGAGAAACATGATATGTGTATAGAATTCATACATAGGAAGCATCCAACCTAGAAATTGGTAAACTACTGTGACTTCAGGAAAAGACTGTACTTCTCTTTCTGCCTCCTCTCTGCATGCTCTCTGAGCCCTGGGTGAGTGAAACTGAATATAGGTGACTTGTTCATGGATCCACACTCTGTAGACCCCTAATTTCCATGCTTTGGGCATTCGTGCCCTTTTGAATTCCTGCCCACTCCTTCATGCATGAGGGATATTTCTTAATGAGAATTAAGAGATGTGTTAGTGTCCTCTTACCCCCTTGTTCTATGTTGCGTGAACTTTAGGTGTAGAGGTTGCATTGCAGATTTGTTACTTAGGCTTGAGCAATTTGCGACAATGTCTGTGTGTGTCCAGTTGTGGGACTATGTAATATTCTTCATCTGGTGCAAAAGTAGTTTTTTTATTGAGTGGTGTCTGGGATATTTGTCTATAAATATAAGGATAATTATTTTGCAGTTAGAAAGAAGTTACCATAGCATAGAGATGTGACAAACTTGGGAATTTCTCTAAGATCTATGATCTATCCAGCCCTGTGTATCTGGCTATGTTTACAGTACCACAAGTAAGCTTCCTCCCATTGAGTGGACTTTAAGTCCAAGTAGTTAGCCATCAATTGTCCTCAAGATAAAAGTGCCACTATTGCACTGATGTTGTACATTGTGCTGGACGTTGATGTGGATATGTCTTAAAACTGGTGTCAGACCATTGATTTCCGTTCTCTCTTAGCAGCTTGCTTAGTGCTCTCCACAGCCGTGAGAGCTAGCCTTCAGGGGAGGTGGCTTCCCGGTCAGTTCCAGCTCCATTGCTCCAATGCAGGACTTCGAAGTATGTCCTGTCTTTAGCAGTAGGGACTTACCTTCAGGTTCTTGGAGGCAATCAAGGACTGTGGCAAAAGCCTGTTTAATTTGGGGAGTCTCTTGAACTACCATGGCCAATAACTCAAAGGAATGTTCCTCCTGTCTGGCACTGTTTCTTGTATGTAGCCTTCAGCTATGCTCATGGACTTATGTAAAGATAGTGTATGTATAATTTGTCTTCAGATTGTTAGATTAATATGATTTCCTCAGGTTTTTCATACTAGGTAGGCATTATTTGTTTATCTCTCCTCTCTCAACCTTCCTGTCTATCCTTCCCTCCTTGTCTTCTCCATTTAAAGTATCCCCATTTTTCTCATTTTCCCCTTAATAATACCACTTTTCTATGGTCCCAGCTCTCTTGAGCTCCTTCTTTCCCTTTATGCCTACATTTCCTTCTATAACACTTCCTCTCCCCACCCATTTAGATACCCTGATATTATCCATTTCTCCTTTAGTAACACTTGCTTCCTATTAGTCTTCTCTCTCAGGTTCTGTAGTGCAAAACCATATGGAAATAGGATCCAAAATCAATCAATCAATCAATAAATAAATAAACAAATAAATAAAATGGGAAATAGGATCCTACAAACTCCTGAGACCCTGCTCATATGAACCTACAGCATTGGTGTCAGCATAAACAAAACCCATGCAAGCTCAACCAGACAAAAACCCAGCATGTAACTGCAGAAATGGGTAGCAGAACCCAATCTTAGCTGAAGAAATAGTGGCTGCTGATTACCGTTGATGAGAAAGAACTGGCCTTCTGTAAGCAAGGGACTGACTAGATCTCAGTGGATGAACTGGCACTAAGGAATGGCCAGGGAGAGTAATTTGGCACAATAGGCCCTAATACAAATGACAAAATGTATGAATTCCACAGGGGAGCAGCTGTGGAAAGGTGCCAGTTCAGAAGGGGGGATAAAGGTAGTTAAGACTGGTTGAGATGTTATGTATGAAATACACAAAAATTCAATAAAAATCATTTCAAAAGTTGGTGCTTTTCAAACCTACTTAGAAATGTAATACTGACATAATTTTTAAACATTTTATGTGTATGAGTTTACTGCCAGAAATGTAATACTGACATAATTTTTAAACATTTTATGTGTATGAGTTTACTGCCTGTGTATGTGTAAGTACACCCATGTTGTACAATGCCTGCAGACTCAGGAGAAGGGGTCAGATTCCCTTGAATCTGGAGTCATGGGAAGTTGTTAGCTGCCATCTGAGTGCTGGGAATCGAACCCAGGTCCTCTGCAAGAGCAGCCAGTGCTCTTAACTGCTGAGCCATCTATCCTGCCCCCACTTCTTAATATTTTATTCATTATTTTTAAATACCGATACAATTTTTTTAAAAAAGAGCAGTATTGACTAATTCTAATGTTCTAAACTGGTTGTACATTAGAAATATATTTCTTTCCATAGAAAGCCAAAATATATCTGTATTAAAATATTTTGTGTTCATTACTGAATTTGAATCAGAATTCTAGTATCTGAAACGAGGCATGTTACTGATAGCTTTAATGTCAACTTGACATACATGGCTTGAGGAGGGTCAACTGGGGTATTGCCTCCATTGGATTGGTCAGTGGCCATGTCTGTAGGGTATTTCCTTGATTCTTATAAAACATTGTGTTGGGCTGGAGAGATAGCCTAGTGGTTAAGAGCACTGACTGCTCTTGCAGAGGACCCGGGTTCAATCCCCAGCACCCACATGGCGGCTGAGAACCGCCATGTGGGTAACTCCAATTCCAGGAGAACTCCAGTTCCAGGGGAATCCAAGACCCTCTTCTGACTTCCGCTGCATTGCACGACACGGGTGCACAAACCTGCATGCAGACAGTACATTCATACAGATAGAAAATAAATAAATAAAATTAAAAAAAAACAAACATTGTATTATCTGTGATTTATATGTAGCCAGAATTTATTTGGGAAACTCCAATGACACAAATTGGATCAAAAATACATTTACTTATTTTTAAAGACACTGTTGATTCTGAGTAATAGTTACATTTAAAAGATGCACCTGGAGTTAGCAAAAGACCTCAGTGGGAAAAGTACTTGCTATCTTTGCACAAGGACCAGAGTTTAGAACCCTAGCACCCACATAAGAAGCCAGGGATAGTCTTGAGCCCCTGAAATCCCAGAATTGGGAAGAAAGCAAAAGCAGAAAGATTTCTAAGTCTTGTAGTCTTCCAACCTAGACAAAACATAGTAAGCAAGTTAGAGTCCCTGTCTCAAGGGAATCCAACACAGTGTTACAGGGCATCAGATGTCTTCCTCCAGCCTCCTCAAATGCACACACCCACATACAAGATATTCACACACACACATATACTACACACATACACAAAATTTAAATTTTGTTGTATTTTGTGTTGCAGGGTTTCCTTGTATCCCATCTGGCCTGGAACTCACTATGTAGACCAGGCTGGCCTCTCTCTATCTCTGAGATCCACCAGCTTTTGCCTCCTGCGTGCTGGGAATAAAAGCATATACCACCACATCCAACAAACAATTTGATTTAATTTTTAAAACGTTATAAAGCTCTCCTACTCCTACCTCCCTCTCTGACGGGGGACAGAGCATTGTTATGTAACCCTGGCTGGCCAGAAACATGCTAGTAGGCCAGACTCATCTCAAACTTGCCCTGACCCTTGTCCCTTTGCCTTCCAAATGCAGAGGTTATAGGCATGTGATCCCATGCCTGGTCATTCTCATCTTAACTTTGTGAAGTACAAAACTACTTTTTGTAAATTTAAAGGACCCAGAGCAAACCATTTTTGAAAAACAAGATTCACTGAAAACTTGTAGGCTTGTTTTAAGTTCACACAAATAATATTGTTCCATTTCTCTTTTAAAAGCAAGAGGAAGCAATAGAAATAGAAACAGATTGCATGGAAATCTATGCCCTTAGAAATTAGAGATGTCAACTGAGGATCCCCAAGAAATAAAGTAATAGTACTAATATTGAGGGCATTTATGTAAGACTATGTTTGAGATTTTAGTTGGTTTGTTTTATTGTCTTGTGTTAAAAACAGACAAACAGAAATCAGAACAGTATCTTCCAGAGCTAAAATAGCCAGATTTCACAGACACCCAAGGCCAGGTAGATAGAGACTGAGTGTTTTGCTTAATGGATTAAAGAGGGAATGTTCCAAATATATGGAATTTGGCAATGTGAAGATCCAAAGTGTGGATGGGGCTCTAATCAGGAGTACTGCTGATTAGAAAGAAGAGTTTGACAAGGTTGGAGAACAGAGAGAAGATAGTGTTTAATAGAAACAATTTATGAGTAAAGGTACATAATTCCTTTTTTCTTGCTTCCATTAGAAATAATCAAGTTATGAATTTAATGTGGGATCACTGAATAATTTAAAGCCACCAGGGAAACTAGCATAAAATAACTTCAATTTTCTCAGTAATTGCCTTTCTTTTTTTTAATTTTATTTATTTTTGTATGTGTATGAATGTACTGTCTGCATGTAGGTTTGTGCACCCGTGTCGTGCAATGCCACGGAGGTCAGAAAAGGGTCTCAGATTCCCCTGGAACTGGAGTTCTCCTGGAACTGGAGTTACAGACGGTTCTCAGCCGCCATGTGGGTGCTGGGGATTGAACCCAGGTCCTCAGCAAGAGCAGTCGGTGCTCTTAACCGCTAGGCTATCTCTCCAGCCCTAGTAATTGCCTTTCAACTATGCTATGATGTTCTGCTGAATGATATTTTAGTGAAATTACCTCCCTTTCTTGCTATATTTGGCTATTATTCCTGTCTCATGTTTAAGGCTCAATTCCATTCTCACAGATTCATTCTCAGACTTGGTCTCCCCTTTTCATGGCTGTATCTTCTCACCTGGCACTCAGACATTGGAAAGTAGAACAAAGTCCCGATAGCTGAAAAAGAAACTCAACAGCTCTTCCTTCTTTCCACATTTCCTTCCCAGGTATTAGTTTCCATGGTACAAAGAGGAGAAATGGGAAGGTAAGACAAAACTACCTTTCTATTACCACCAAGATACTGGTAAACACACATTCCAGTGCAGCCTGCTTGATGCTAATAGTCACATGTTAGCATATATGATATATATGTTTGTTCTTCACAGAGATGATACTTGCTAATTTTCTGGGTCAACATCCAGCAGTCAGATCTGCTCTCCTTGCGGCTAAGGCCAAACTACCATGGGAATTGCAGAGCACCCTGCTAAGGAAGTGCCTATGTACTGAAATATATTCACACCCTTTCTCAGGGCTGTGTCTACCTAAAGCTCTAACTTGCACAAATGCTGTAATCTGAGGGCTCATTCACAGAGTTGTTCATGTCTGTTTTTGATGTACTCTTATGTCTTAGCTAAGATGTATGTGCTATGTACCAGACATATGTATGTATGTATGTATGTATGTATGTATGTATGTATGTGTGTCACATGCTGAACTTGCTTCCACAGTATCCATACTCTGAGGTACTTCAAGCAGTAATCAGGGTGCAGGAGAAGTCTCCAAAATATGTTTCCCTCAATTTATATGCTCTATATGCTCTAAATGCTGTTAAACCATTCCTACTGAACATGCAGCACTCTTTTTCTCTAGTCTTCAAAGGAAAACGTCCTGTTGTGGTTAACAGACTCTCTCATTCCACATCTTCATCTTTGCAAAGCATCAGTGTCATCTTGTATGTTTGCAGCTCATTGAACTAGCAGAAAAAGAGTAAGATTCCAATTTTCTATTGGATACCTCTTTTGTTCACTTAATCTCTGTTATGTGGTTTTTAAATTCTACGAAAAGCACCTATACTAAATAACAGCAAACAAATTCTTGATAAAATACTACCACAAAATCAGTGGCCTGTACTTTTGCCACCTCTTTTTATTGGGACAGAAAAGGAAAGTAGTGGAGTGTCATTGAGGGTTTGGCAAATGTTCAGTGAGTACTGTGGAGAGGGAGCCTCTCAAATTGCAAGCAATTGAATGTGCTTTTGAGAATGACGGGTACAATAGTCAAAGTTCTCTAGAGGAGCAAAACTGACACAATGAGTATCTATGATGAAAGAGATTTTTTAGACTGGCTGGCATGATAAGAGTTAGGTAGTCTGGAAAGGTCCGTCTGCGCTGGAAGGCTGAGAATCCAAAATCTGCTTTAGCAGTTGCAAATTCCATGCTGAACGCCTGGAGGTTTCTTCTGATCTTCAGCCCACACTGGAAGGTGGGTTCCAAAGTCAGTGAAGAATGGAACCAGAGGCATCACAGCAGGACTGATGCACCCACCAGCAAGAAACAAAGGCTGGCAGGCAAAGTCCTGCTTTATCCCAGAACTCTATATCAAGGCCCCTAGCTACTCTGCGGGAAAGTTCTCTCCTCTCAGTTGATTCTTCTTGGAAATGCCCTCAGAGACCCACACAAAGGTGTGCCTAGTTGATTCCAGATCCAATGGAGCTGATAAAATTGACTATACAAGAGTCCTTCTATGTTCTCATATTAGGGCCTTAGCCAATTGAAAAGTGATAACTGGGCTGGAGAGATGGCCTAGTGGTTAAGAGCGCCGACCGCTCTTGCAGAGGACCCGGGTTCGATCCCCAGCACCCACATGGCGGCCGAGAACCGTCCGAAACTCCAAATCCAGGAGAGCTCCAGTTCCAGGGGAATCCGACGCCCTCTTCTGACCTCCGCGGCATTGCACAACACGGGTGCACAAACCTGCATGCAGACAGTACATTCATACACATACAGAAATAAAATAAAATAAAAATTAAAAAAAAGAAAAGTGATAATAAACATTCCGTTTTGCAGCTTATGTTTACCTTAACGAAGACAAAAATTCTTCTAATTGAGCTGGGCGTGGTGGTGCACGCCTTTAATCCTAGGACTTGGGAGGCAGAAGCAGGCGGGTCTTTGTGAGTTCAAGGCCAGCCTGGTGAATTACAGAGTGAGTTTCAGGACAGCTGGGGCTACAGGGAGATCCTGTCTTGAAAAGACCAAAAAAAAAAAAAATTCTTCTGGGGCTGGAGAGATGGCCTAGTGGTTAAGAGCGCCCCGACCGCTCTTGCAGAGGACCCGGGTTCGATCCCCAGCACCCACATGGTGGCCGAGAACCGCCTGAAACTCCAATTCCAGGAGAACTCCAGTTCCAGGGGAATCCAACACCCTCTTCTGACCTCCGCGGCATTGCACGACACGGGTGCACAAACTTGCATGCAGACAGTACATTTATACACATACAGAAATAAATAAAATTAATAAAAATAAAAAAATATTTTTCTAATCGAGCCATAACGTATCATGCTATTGTTTCTAGCCTTTCTAGTTTAAGCAAGTACTCTACTTCTGAGAACATCTTAGGTCTTCTAAACCATAATCTCTGACATATTGAGATAGAGCTAGTTCAAGGAAACTTTCTGGAGTCAAGGAAGCAAAGTCTGGCCTTTTTTTACTAGGATGTGTCTTCCACCTACCGTAAACGAGGGCATACACCTTAGGCAATCTGCAACCAGAGGGTTGGGTGTGTTCTTTGCCTTTCATTGCCATTTCTTGGCATTACACTAATAATAACATGTTGATTTTTTGATGGGCTCTGAAAGGAGCTCTGACTTGAGATAGCTAGCTGGTATTCTAGGAATACAGTTATTGAGCAAGAAAGACATTTAGATCTGTTTCTTGATTTCTAGGCTCATGCCCAAAATGCTTGCACAAAAATTATAGAGTATGCTATACTTTTTAAAAGTCATAGCTCTGTGGCACATGTTTGGCTATTCCTATCAATGCATTTGTGGCTGTGCATGGTGGCACATGCCTTTAATCTCAGCATGCAGGAGGCAGAGGCAAGTGGATCTCTGTGAGTTCAAAGCCAGCCGAGTTCCAGGCCAGCTGGGACTAAAGGGAGACCCTGTCTCAAAAGACAGAAAAAAAAAAAAAGAATGTATTTGTTTTCTTTGGATGTTCTGAAATAAATGTGCCCTTTTAATAATTGCTTTTTGTTTTAGAATAGACATCTAAGCTTTGGATACAGAAGATATCCAAGCTATTCTCTATTGTTTACAATCAAATTTAGATACTCTTTAGCTTATTCTCTCAGTCTCATTAAGATCACACCTTCTATCAAGAAGTCAAAGTCTTAATTTTTTATTAATTGTAATAAATATGCAAATTGATCTCTAAACCCTGAGCAAGGATGGCCATGTATAAATATATTAGAAAACCAGGCATGGTAGTGCATGCCTTTATTCTCAGCACTCAGGAGGCAAAGGCAGATGGATCCCTGTGAGTTCAAGGCCAGTCTGGTCTACATAGGGAGTTCCAGGCCAGCTGGGGCTATAGGGAGTCTCTTGTCTCAAAAAAGACAAGCTTACATTCTCTAATGGTTAGGAGATGTTATAAACCACACGATGACCCTGTCATACTTAACGGAAGAAAATGTAATTCATGGATTAACATACCATCCAAACATCTGTGTCTATACCAATGTAACCTACCATAACAACTAGTAATGTTTAAATACATATATATATATATATATCCAATTGCGAATGCTTCATTAGTAGGACCGAAAGGCTATATATTATACTGTTTAAATACCTATATATCTAATTGCATGTGCTTCATTAGTAGGATTGAAAGGTTATGCCTGGACAAGCTGGCAGCCCATGAAAGAAAACAGCCAGAATTGACTAGAGACCAAGACAACAGCTCCAGAGAAAGTAGACTGTTTTGCATCTCATCCACGTGTGCCCCTTTTCTAAGCCTAGGGAACAATCTGCGGAAGAGGAGGCACGGTAGAATGTAAGGGCTGCGATTGGGGTGAACAAGTGAAACTACAACAATATAGACTGGACACTCATTTGATCAAATTGATTGAACATACAAGCCCCCCCCCCGCTGGATGGTGGGGGGGGGTGGTGACCCATGAGCTGTACGGGTTTGGGCACAACGGCTCGCAAATTGGTTTGACATGAAGGTGCTTGTACTCACAAATTATCACTTATTGTTAAAAAAAAAAATAAAACAAACAAAACAAAAACAAAAAAAAACCCAGAAAGATGCAAAAAGTTACGGCAGAATGCATGATCTGGGATGGGTAGCGGGTGGGGGGGGCGGGGTGAGGGTGAAGTGAAGGGGATATATGCCTGAACTGAATTGGAAAATGATGTATGAAATACACAAAGCATCAATAAAAAAAAAATAAAATAATAAAATAAAAAAAGACATAAATAGATAGATAGATGGTAGATAGATAGATAGACAGATAGATAGATAGATAGATAGATAGATAGATAGATAGATAGATAGATAGAACTGGAGATGGCTTTAACATCTTACAACAAGCCCATGACAAGTAAAACATAAGTTTATACCGTAATAAAATTGCTGTGGGGAGCTTATGGAAAAAAACAAGCGAATAAGCATAGGCTCCGAAGATAGCCCTTAGTACTGTTGAGTTCCCGTATATCTTTATCTACTGCTATTATATCATTAGATCTTTCATAATAAGAGATTACAAATGAGAAAGTTCATAAAACAATATACATTTTAAGTTAAAGTTATATATTTATAACTATAAGCACTCCTTAAAGATTTCTGGCCTTTCTTCTTTAGCTAGCTAATTAATCAGTGGGCTTGCAGCAAAATAATCTGTATATATATATAACTCCTCCATTAGAAGACAGCTTATTATTTTGAGTGTAGGTGGAGAGAATTTTATTTGACAGCATTGACAGTATGACTGTTGATTTCATTGTAGATTTTCTTGTTCCCCATATATAGATTGATCTTCTTTGTCCTTCATTTTCTAATATTCTTTTCAAACAACTACAAAAATAGATACACAGAGGAGCTCTTTGAAGCAATTCATCAAACTTCTCACTTAGATTTCAGTCCGAATGCCATCAGCAGCTGTGATCTCTTATATTTAGTGAAATTAAATTTATAATACTTTATGCCTAAAGTATTTGCATTTGACATGTATATTTCTTAGGGAATAGAAAAGTGAATCTTTTGACATGAAAATAATATTGTGATTTTGAGAGTTGTCATTATTTTGACATTCCACTTGTTTCTTTGGATCACAGCTATTTTCCATGTTTTTTAGTTCACTGTGCATACTGAGTACTCAGAAAATACATGTAAGTTAATGGAAAAATAGCATCCAAGGGAATATTAATGTGTGTCATACCTCACAAGGGGAGAAAGCAAAAATAAATAAAGAAAAAGCAAAATTCAAGGAAGAATTGTTTTTCATTACCTCGTTTTTTTTCCAATGTTCAAGTTTTATTCCATGTGTTCAATGCCTTCAAATAAACTAGCTATGTTAAAAATGACACATTATTTTAGAAATTGAATGGTCTGTCTGTGATATTAAACAAGATTTAACCTGAATAATACTTAAATCCTAAAACAAAATATCAAATGTTTCAAGAATATTAAGCTACATATTAGAATGTTTCAGAATTAAATATTGCTGGCCTATGTCCTTTTATTATTTAGTTACTTTGCTTCTGAGTTTCAATAAACAATGTGCATCCATTGCTACCCAAAGATCAACTTTTACTGACCAGTGATGAATATTTTTACTTTGCCTCTAAAAACATTTAGTGTTTTTCTTTTTGTTCACTTTCAGATAGAAACTCTATGAAATAGAATATAATGTCTCAGGGAGTTAGAGAGATGACTCGGCTCTTGCAAAGGACCCAGGTTCGGTTCCCAGCATTCATATGGCTGCTAACAATTGTTCATAACTTCAATTCCATGGGATCCAACACCTTCTACTGGGGCTAAGAACCATCTTCAACTCCAGTTCCAGGGGGGATCTGACGCCCTCTTCTGACCTCTGTGGCATTGCACAACACGGGTGCACCAACCTACATGCAGACAGTACACTCATACACATAAAAATAATAATAAAATTAAAAAAAACATTAAAAGAATATAATATCGCAGAAAGCATATTAAAATCATATCAAAATTTGATAACACAGATTTTGATTATTGAATACTCTTCAGAACAATTTCCCAAATCCTACATTTCCAAGTCCACAAGAGGTCAGAAGGAATGGATCTGACAAACGTGATGAGATTTACATTTGTGATGAAAGTCAACATAAAAGGTCATGAATCCAATTTTTGTGATAGAAAAAATTACACATCAGTAAAAAGATTTGTCAATTTTTTCCAAATTATTTTTACTTATGGAAGTTCCCAAAACCCACACTGCTGCTCACAACCATCTGTATGTAGTTCCAATTCTAGAGGATCTGACTCCCTCTTCTGGTCTCTACAGGCTCTGCATGCATGTGCTGTATTACATACATACAGGCAAAACATTTATATGCATAAAATATAAATAAAGCTTTTAAAATCATTTAAAAATTATGGAAGGAGCCAACAAGATGGCTAAGTAGGTGAAAGTGCTTGCCATGCATAGCTGATAACCTGAGATCAATCCACAGATTCCACATTAAAGAAAAAGCCAGATGTAGTGGCATACATGGGAAATGCTAGCATCCTACGGGAGATAGGAGAGGGTGACATGAGACTTACAGGAAGCTCACAGGTCAGCCAGCCTATAGTAATCAGTGAAACAGTAACAAGAAAGATCCTGCCTCAACATGCAGAAGAAAAGAGCTGTCCTGTCTTCTGACTTATGTGTGCCATGGCATATGAGATGGCACTCCTATAGAAACCACAGATACACTAATAACAATAATAATGAAAATAATAATAATTTTAAACTATAGAATACATTTCTAATATAATATTGCTAAAAACAATTTAAAATACAATTTTAAGAAATAGAATTCTCAAGCCAGTGAAAATCTCCACAAATCAAATCTCAGTCTTTAAATTCTTAATAACATGGTTTCAAAAATATATGCATTGGTAATAGATAAAAAGAAAAATGTTAAAAAATATTTAGGAATTTTGTTACTGCAGATAATCAGAAGATAGGAAGACCTATAGTGTTTAAAAATAACCAATTTTATAGAAGACAAAGTAAATATTTTTATTGAGTTTTTGTGCATTTCGTACAACCTTCCCCAATCAAATTTCAATCTGTTTCCCTTTCCATGCCCTCGACCAGAGCACATACGTCCTGTCATACATGTCAAGTCCTGTCCTGAATCTTTTTCTTAGTCTTTTCTTTAACTTTTTCCGTGTAGAACTTTTCTGTTTTATCAGTTTTTTGAACAAGTATTTTGTTGCTGTTGTTCCCCTTAATTTTATATTACTCCAAAATAGGCATATATACCCTCCACACTTATAGCAAGATGACAAAGTCTGAAAATAAACTATAGATTAATTCCAAAACATGTTTGAGAAAACATTTGTGTTTTTTTGTTGCTGTTTGTTTGTTTGTTTTGTTTTGTTTTGTTGTTTTTTGTTTTTTGAGACAGGGTCTCCCTATATCCCCAGTTGGCCTGGAACTTACTCTGTAGTGCAGGCTGGCCTTGAACTCATAGAGATCCACCTGCCTCTGTCTCCCAAGTGCTAGGATTAAAGGCATGTGCTACCATGCCTGGCTTAAAGATGCTTCTTAGGCACCATGTGGGTGCTGGGAATCAAAACCAGGTCCTCTGCAAGAGCAGTTGGCACTCTTAAATGCTGAGCCATCTCTCCAGCCCTGGGATTCACATTTTAACAATACTGTTGCATATAGGCAAACAAATATAACTTTATATTCCTAAATTACATAGCAAGTCGATATATGTTTTAAGGTAGTTTAAAGAAGAGATTTATTATTTCTCATAAATTTTAGAACTTAGGATAATAGAGACATAAACAATTCAAGCTATATCTATAGTAGCATCAGAAAATGTGGCATTGTTTTTACTAAAAAATTGCCCAGCTTGACTTACATATAAGGATTTGGTGCTAAGATCCACAAATGAAGGACACCATACATCTTTTGCTTTGGGGGGATTATGTTACATCACTTAGCATAATGGCTTCTAGTTCCATACATTTACCTCCAAATTTCATGATCTCATCTTTCTTTATCACTGCATAGAACTCCATTGTGTAAGTGTACCACATATTCATTTTCCACTCATCAGGAAGGGAAACCCAGTTGCTTCTAGCTCTTCACTATTGTGAAAAGAGCTGCAGTGAATATGGTTGTGCATATATCTCTGCAATAGGATGACTCTTTTGAGTATGTACCCAGGAGTGGTATGACTGGGTCAAGTGGTAGGTTCATACTGAGTCTTTTCAAGTTCTCCGCGCTGCTTTCCATAGGGGTTGCATGGGCTTACATTCCGACCAGCAGTGAATGAGTGTTCCCCTTTCTCCACAGCCTCTCAAGCATTTGGTATCATTTGTTTCTTGGTCATAGCCAGTCTTATTGGAGTGAGATGAAATCGTAAAGTGGTTTTAATTTGCATTTCCTTAATTACTAGCGATGTTGAACAAAGTAAATATTTTTTATCCAAAACCTCACAATTAGATCATGGATTTTCCCTAAAATCTTATTAACAACTCTGACCCCCAATTTTTGCTTGTTTATATTATCACTGTTGACTTAAAGTTAATTAGTAGACATCTTTCTATTCACCATCTATGTTCTGAGGTTGTCACAGTGTATATACCCTTTTATTATAGTAATTCATTTTTATTTATTTACACATTAAATTCCATAAGATGTAACAATAACAACCATTTGTAATACAAAATGCATCATTAAACTCTGTTGTTCAAGCATGAACCACAGAGAACTAACAAATCAAATGAGATTAGTTAGAAGCAAACAACTGTGCATCATGCTTGGATTCCACTACCATATTAGATTTATTGACCATTTGGAAAGAGAAAGTTACCATTCAATGCTGGGAAAATATAAGTCTTGTTACATTATGAGCTATTATTTAAAAAAAAAAAAAACAAGTAATAAAGGATAAAATTCCCTGTACTGAAGCACTATCTGAACCTCTGTGTGTTCCTGTTCTTTGGCATAGAAAAGAAAAGGAGAAATAAGAAAGATAAACAGTTATATCTTTTCATAAGTTTGTTACAGCTTTATTACATTTAGCTGATGGAATAGTCAAAGTACACTTTGACTTCCACCACCATTATAACAATATCTTGTTAAAGATACCAAAACATGTTTTAAATCTAATGGATTCTTTTCTATTTTTAACACCCTCATCCTGAGAACAGAGTCTAGTATCAATTTCTTTTCTAAATAATAGACTTTTCTCATTCCTGGCTTCCAAAGATGGCTTTTCCTTAGTTTTTTCTATTCTGTGGACACATTTTGAGTGGAATGTTCATCCTACTCATGGCGTCAAGCTTGCATTCTCTTTTCTTGGTAGACACATTGTTTCAACCTGCCAGTTTTCCACAGCATGTAGTACTCCATTCAAACAGCACCTGTGTAACTTTTTCCTACAAGTGTTCATCTGATTGTCCCAAAATCAACAAGTTCAATATGTCAGCAACTGAATTATATACATTTTCTCCCAAATCTTTCATCTCCTCTTGAACATTCTTAGTATTATAACTTAAAAAGTTATGCCATCTACATACTTCACCTCTATTCCTGCTTCACTCCTTATTCTGAACTGTGTGTCATCAATTTTCCTAAACATCTTTCACATGTAGAACTCTCACATCTCTAGTCCCTTTTCCAGGAACAGGGTAGAGTTTCAGAAGATTTCTAAACAACTTATGCTATCACTCTTCACTTTCCTTTCGACCAAAATGCAGTACAGCTTCAACCCAAGAAGATTAAAACTGAAAAAGAAAAAGTTCAATCACATGTCTTCTCTTGACTCAAGTCAGGCAAATTCCTTACTAATTCTCAACCTCTGTGCTTCCCATGGTGGGACACTCCTTCAAGCCCAGAAGCCAGGCAGTGGAGAGAGATTGATCTCTGTGAGGTCAAGGCAACCTTGGTCTACATAGCAAGTTCCATGCTACCTGGAGATGTACAGGGAGACCCTGTCTCAAACAAAATGAAAATTAAAAAAACAAAACAAAACAAATAGATATCAAAATCTTATGTAAGACAAGTCAGACCTTCTTCCTTCTCATCTTTACTGTTTCTAAGTTCATTTATTACATTTATCCATTTATTTGTATACGGTTATGTGTGAATATGTATGTGTGGGCGTGCATGCCTGCTACAACATGCATGTGGAGATTAGAGGATAGTTTTTGACAGGTAGGTCTCTTCTTCCACCAGGTGTGTTCTGGGGATAAAATTTAAGTTGTCAGGCATGGCAACTTTACCTGTTGAACCATCTTGCCTCTTGCCAGCACTACAGCTTCATTTCTTCCTATTACACATGAGATTGGGGGGGGGTCCTTTAGCAATGGTCTATTTTTAGTTTCCTAAAGTTTCATACTTTTTCTAATTCAGATTTTTGCACATATCTTACTCTCTACATTTTTGAGCCATCCAAAACATATGTGTACTCAGAATACTAAATATGCCACTCTCCCAAAAATTGAATCATGCCATTATGACCTATATTTTAATCTTCATTTTTATTGATGTTTTGTGTATTTCATATATCATTTTTTTCAATTCAGTTCAAGCATATTCCCCTTTCCCTTCCCCCCACCCAACTCCACCCCAGATCATGCATTCTGCCATAACTGTCCTGCATCTTTCTCTCAGTCTTTATTTTTTTTAATGCTTAGGAATTCACATTTTCCTCCATTAATTTCATATTACTCAAAAATATGGATACATACTCTTCACTCATATACAGTAATTACAGAGACTGGGAATAATTGGTGGGTGGATTCTAGAGCCCATTGAGAGATTCACATTATACCAACATAATTGCTTTTAGATAAACAGAAATATAACAATATTGTCATTCAGCTTGCCTTTCATCTGAGGGATTTGGTGTTAGCATCCACAAATGAGGGAAACCATTCTCTGTCTTTCTAGGACTGTGCTACTTCACACAGCATAATGGCTTCAAGCTCCATCCATTTACCTGCAAAGTTCATAATGCCATTTTTCTTTACCACTGAATAGTTCTCCATTGAGTAGATGTACCACATTTTTGTCATCCACTCATCTGTTGAGGGGCGTTTGGGTTGGTTCCAGCTCTTCACTATTGTAAAGAGAGCTGCAATAAACATGGATGTGCATGTATCTTTGCAGTAAGGTGAGTCATTGGGGTATATACCCAGGAGTGGTATGACTAGGTCAGGTGGTAGGCTCATTCCAAGTCTTTTAAGGGTTCTCCACACTACTTTCCATAGTGGTTGTGCAAGTTTTCATTCCCAC
>VZQC01002145.1:0-32184 GCA_009823505.1 Rhizomys pruinosus | reverse complement strand
ACCCAATCTATACATTTTCTAACAACAAGATTAAAACATGACATTTCTTATGGCACCACGTGAACAACCATGATTCAATAAACTTTTCAAAACCAATTAAGCATTTCAATGGAAGGTTCTCATGTTATTAAAAATTGGTTAATCATTGCTTAAACAAAATTGTATTTTGGCAATAGTGTTACTGAATAACTGCTAAAATATATATGTATTCCACACATCTCATCTACTATTTGGCTTCAGCCTCACACTAACTGTCAACATATCTCCACCTTATTTGGTCTCCACTAATGATATTTTTTGCCTATGATTACATAACAGCGTTAATTACATTTTATAATAAGGATATTTTACCGATAATTACATAACAGCATTTATTACATTTAGGAATTCATTGATTCATTTGTTCTTCAGTGATCCAATAAATCTATGTGTAGAACTACAACACTTCTGATATTATTTGAGGTATTAGGAATGTTCAGCTTTCTACTCTTTCCTTGTACATGATATGCAGAATTAAATTCGTAAGCTTTAAATGGATTAAAATAAGAGCTTATAGTTGGTTAGCCTCTCATTCAGAAGTTATTTATGTTCTAGGACTCTGGTGGACATCAAAGATAAAGATGACAGATGATAAATGATATATAAATGGCTAGATAGATAGATCAGGAGATAAGGAGAGATTAAATTGAATGACGGAAACCTACACAATAGATAAACTAAATAAAATAATGAAAAAAAAAAAAAAAAAAAAAAAAAAAGTAGAAAAAAAAAAACAAGAGCTTGAAAGATTCAGATTAGAAATGAAAAGCCAATTAGTAGCCCACAGCTTCTGATAGTTCCTACTCTTTGGTGAGAAACAGCCTTGTATTAGTAACTTTCTGTTGTCTTGTGTATAAACCACATGACCCAGGGAACTTATAAAGGAAGAGTTTAAAGCCAGGCGGGTGTGCCCATGCCTTTAATCTTAGCACTTGGGAGGCAGAGGCAGGCAGATCTTTGTGAGTTCAAGGCCAGCCTGGTCTAAGAGTGTCAGGAAATAGTGAGTTTCCAGGACAGCTGGGCTACGAGGAGACCCTGTTTTTTGTCTTGATAAAGACCAAAAAAAAAAAAAAACAAAAAAAAAAAAAAACAACAAAAAAAAAAAAAAAAAACAAAACAAAAAAAATAAAAAAAAAAAAAAAAAAAAAAAAAAGGACAGAGTTTTTTATTTGAGCTTACAATGAGGGTCCAGGGAATTAGAGTACACCGTGGTGGGAGGCATGAAGGCCGGGGGTGGAGCAGCAAGCCAAGGGCAATTTTTAATAACATGAGAACCTTCCATTGAAATGCTTAATTGGTTTTGAAAAGTTTATTGAATCATGGTTGTTCACGTGGTGCCATAAGAAATGTCATGTTTTAATCTTTTGTTAGAAAATGTTAGATTGGGTTTGACCAGGGTTACATGAAAATGAAAGTATGAGAGACCAACCTCAGGAGCAGATTCTTTTTTATTGAGAACAATGAAAGTGAGGGCTGGAGAGACAGCTCAGCAATTAAGAGTACTAATTGTCCCTGCAAAGGACCTGGGTTAGATTCCCAACACCCACATGGCAGCTAACAACCATTTGTAGCTTCAGTTTTAGTGGAAATCTGACCTCAGTGGCCATTGTATGACACGGGTGCATTTACATATATTCAGGGAATATACTTATACACATAAAATAATAATAATAAATAAATAAGTAAAAGAACAACGCAGGTGGTAACAATTGCTCCATGGGAGGCACACTTGGTGGGCTGCTTCCAAGGGTTGGGGAATCTGGAGGTGGGGGTTGGGTATGGCTAGAGCTGATGATATTGGTTGGAGGTTTTGAGACAATAGAGGTTGTTATTTGTTTCCCCACATAACAGTCTCTGGGTTGTGCATTTTACACAGTATCTGAGATGGAAATTAGCTCCAATTTGAGGTTTACCTAAGGTTTACTCAACCCAGTATGAGGACCTTTGGAAGTTAACCCAGGGCCCTTTTAAATCTATGCATTTACCTTTGCCTTTCAGTAGACTGAAATCAAAGCTGAGCCTACATGTGAGGGTATTTTTCTTGGTTTTTGATATTTTGAGACAAGGTCTTGCTGTAGCCCCAGCTGGATTGAAACTGGCTATGTAGACCAGGCTGATCTAAATCTCACAGACATAAACTTGCCTGTGCCTTCCAAGTGCTGGGATTAAAGGCATGTGCCACCACACCTGAATATGTGTATTATTTATCAATACCAGTTATTTTCCTAGCAGTTGGAAGCTAGACCCTGAAATTTAGGAATGCTTAAGTATTACAGGTTAAGATTTGGGTGAGAAACCTCTCTGCTTGGAATTAAGTCAATCTCTGCCAATAAACTACTTACTTGACTTTAAGCAAAGTATTTTTTTGCTTTAGTTCCCTTGGTTTTGAAATGAGGCTAGTGCTAATATTTGTGAGATTAAATATAGCTGAGACATTTAGCAAATTGCAGTTTGTGTTAAGATCTAGCTCATCCTCAGTTTATCAACAGGATACCAGTTTCCCGTTTTGTAAAGACATCGAGAGTTCAGCAGCTTCATTATTTTACCTTTCTTTTGCTCTCCCTAACGTTAATGTTGAGGATCAAACCTAGGACCTGGCACTGCTAGATAATCACTGGCTATGCCCCTGACACTGTATCAAGGGATGGTTAATACTAATTATTAACTTGATTTTTGTCTCCTAGATTCACCTAAGGTATACACTTCTGGGCATATCTGTGAAGGAGTTGCTAGAATGAATAAATGGTTTGGGAAGACCCACGTCAAATATGGATGAGGCCATGGGGATCCAGAACTGAATATAGAGGGGAAAGCAAGGTGAACAGTGCTTCCAGCTTCTCGTGTGCCTGCAAGTGTTGCTGCTCCTGAATCTTCTGATGCTAGGACTTCTGACCCTGAGAGACCGTTTGCTTGAACTGTGAATCTAAATAAGCCCTCCCTTCCTGAAGCTGCTAATCAATTTTTTCTTTATCTGTGGCAATGTGTCACTGGAAACCCCAGGGAGGCCAGTAGATGGCAACAAATCGCTTGGAACTATAGCTAACAGATGTTTCTAAGCCACTTTGTGGGTGCTGGGAACCAAATTTAAGTCCTCTCCAAGAGCAGCCAATGCTTTTAACTGCTGAGCCATCTCTCTAGATCCAACTAACTTTTGGGTTTCACAAGTCTACTTTCTCATTTCTAAAATGGGATAAAATATACAACTTCTAATATATATATATCTATATATATACTATATATATATATAACATTTGATATTGCTCACAAAGGCTTTTTGGTATGGAATAAATTGACCACACAGTGGAAAAAAATGGCAGGTGTTAAAAATAATGTCTTAATTGTAGTAATATAATGAAGCTTGGTAAACTGTATATGTCCAAAGATGCAAATTTTACCGTCTGAAAATTTTACCAAAATAAACCTCGTTTGAAAGAAATGGAACCATCTGACACCTGGCCATCACTCAATGGATACGAGCTTTCATCATTATCACCTAGAATATTTTCACATGGGTAAAGCTCTGTTAGAGCATGCCAAGGTGCACAAGGAAGGGGCAGAGTTCTATTGGAAGTGCATTCTATAGTTTTGCAAGTGTTTGATAAGGGGGAACTGATTAGAATTACAGTGTTGAGTGGTTCAGAGAAAATGGAAGTGAAAAACAGGAAAATAAAAATTAGACAACTGAGCACTTTCTCTTCTTAACTATGTGATGTGTGAATTCTCTGTACCTACTATTGGAAAATAGATCTCTGACACTCATTCGTATACACTCAGTGGCTTTCTTTGAATAACCCAGTTAAGATGGCTCTGGCTTAAAATCAGAAATGGGGTGTTTCTTTCAGGAGCAATGTTAAAAGAAATCTGTTACTATTGCTGTAGTAACTTAGCTACTTAGAATTTTCAGTGCCTCTGAATATATATTCAAAGTTTGTGTAAAATCGGGGGTTTTCATACTTTTATTTAAAATTAATTTCCTCATTGAGGGGTTAGTCAAGTTCAATAGAAGGGAAAAAAATTATATAACTCTCTCTAGTTGTATTGAAACCGTTTTTTATAGCTTGAGGCTTTTTAGTTGCTAACAACCAAGCCTAAGGGGTGGTTATGAGTAGAGAAAACAAATTAGACAAGTTTATAAGTTCATCTTGGACTTTGTAAGTTTTGCTAACATACATACTGAAGCTTGACCATTCGTCAACATTTGGGAAATCTTTGGTAATGGCTAGAAATTGGCAAATGCATTTGGACTTGTTGTACTACTTTTCTGTTGTTGTGATAACATATTGTGACCAAGGAACTTATGAAAGGAAGAGTTTATTTGAGCTTACATTTCTGGAGAAATCAGAGTCCATCTCGGTGGGGAGGCATGGTAGCGGAAGGTGCTGGACCAGGAGTAGAAAGAGGAACAGAACATTCACATCTTCAAGCAGGCACAGGAATCAGAATGAGAGTGGAAATCTGACAAGGCTTAAGAACTCACTTACCATCCCCAGCCTCCAGTGGCATGCTTCCTCCAACATGGCCACACCTTCTAAGTTGTCCCAAAATAACACCACCAACTGGGGACAATATGTCCAAATACTTGGAGCCTATGTGGGACATTCTCCTTCATACAACCACATTCCACTCCTTGGCCCCCACAGGCTCATGACCATATAAAATGCAAAATGAATTTAGTCCAATCTTAAAAGTCCCCAGTCTTTATCACTCTCAACACTATTCAAAATTCTACAGTCCAAAGTCTTATCTGAGATTCAAAGTAATCTCTTAACTGTAAGCCCCTGTAAAATCAAAAGAGAAATTACATAGTCCCAATATAAAGTAGAACAGAATACACATTCCCATTCCAAAAGGGAGGAATAGAGGCCTAGTGAGGAAATACTGGATCAAAACAAGACCAAAAACCAGCAGGGAAAACACCATATCCAGTAGCTCTAGGTCCAACTTCTGGGACTTTATTTCCTAAGCCTTTAGATGTCTCAGTCCCTCCAGCTTTGCATGCAATATACATCTCTCCCTTGGTCTGGAACCACTCCTTATATGCAGTTCTCCTTGGGAAATGTCTCATGGCACCAGGAATGCATTTTCTTGGGGTCTCCACTAATAACCAGGTTTCACCTTAAGAGCTTCACACTGTCAGGGCCTTCTTTATGTAGAGATGCCCCTGCTGCACATTGCCTGTCCTCCGCAGCTCTCTGAAACTGTGGAGCAAAAACTGATGACTCCTTCACTCTTGTATCTTTCATGCCTTTGAAGTCGGTACCCCACACCTTCTAAACAGCGCCACCAACTGGGGAGAAAAATGTTCAAATAGTTGTAGCCTATGAGAGGTTCGCATTCAGCCATGGTTAGCCATCTTTGAGTTTCAGTTCTGCCCTTACCTGTTCTGCAATCTTGACCAAATTACTTACATCTGAATTTTGATTTTTGTCTTCTTCTATGTAGGGGGAATTACAATACCAATTTCTACATAGTCGCTAGTATTAAATTCTCTGACTCAAAGAAAAATGATTTCTTGAATTACTTGATGTAGATGATGACAAGAAAGTATAGATCCACAACTTGAAAGACAAATGCAATTGAAAAAAATTAATTGAAATTTCATAAAATACATTTTGATCATATTTAGACATCTTCCTCCTCAATCAGTAACACCCCCTCCCCAATTTCATTCATTCTGTCATATGCCTATTGATTCAAGCTTGTGTCTCAAATGTACTTCACTATGAGTCCATCCACTGGACCCTGGTCAGCCTATCTAAAGACACTTCGTTAAAGTAAACTGACTCTCCATCACCCAGTGGTGATCAGGTTCCAATTGTTCCTCAGCTAAGGATTGGGATGACTCATTTTCCTACTTCTTTCCTGGGTTCTTTTCTCGTCAGAGTTTGCATGAATATTCTCCATGTTGTCACTATCGCTGTAAATTCATATGATTAACTGATTAGCTGTCTGAAAGACTGTTTTCGTGTGGTTCACCAGCTGTGGCTCTCAAAGTGTTTACACTCCCTGTTACACAATGGTCCCTGAGCCCTGGGTGGCAGAGGTTTATTATAGGAGTCCTATCCAGGGACGTGCACTCTGTAATCTCTAATTCTCTACATTTTGGGCAGTTGTGGCTTTCTGAAAATCATATTTTATATGAATACTGGTTTGCAAATCTCATCATTGTTTCACATGTCTTTTTAGTCTTGCATTTTAGTTTATCTATTTGTTTTTATCTTACAGGAACAATGTGTGTCTTTAAAATCATTGATATTGTTGTAGCCAGGAACCATTACATATCATAGCATGCATAGTATTTGTGTTGCTCTAGACACTTTGCCTCTGCTTAGTAGGATACAGGTCTAAAATCTAGGTACCATCTCCCTGTTCTTCTGAAGAAAGGAGAGACCGACTGCTCAGTTAGCCTAGCTGTTTAAAACAAAAAGACAGCCGGGCGTGGTGGCGCACGCCTTTAATCCTGCACTTGGGGAGGCAGAGGGCAGGCGGATCTTTGTGAGTTCCAAGGCCAGCCTGGTCTACAGAGTGAGTTCCAGGACGCTTGGGCTACAGGGAGACCCTGTCTCAAAAAGGACCAAAAAAAAATAAAATAAAATAAATAAAAAATACAACAAAAAAGACAACTACTCAAGATTCTTCACCTTTAGAAATGGCTTTCAGAAATATAAAGCTAAGTCATAATGACTGTTTGCGATTAGAAATTTGGCATACTCAACATCTCATTGCTCTTTTTCTTAATCTAGAACTCTTTGGGGTTTTAATATTATTTATGACTTACTTGCTGTATTCCATAGAAAACTATAGGACTGTTTCATTATATCTTTTATATACTTGAGGAAATGTGATACATTTCCTGATTACAGACGACACAAGTGAACCCCAGAATTATGAGCCTGTTATGCTTATTAAGTGTGAGATTCATATAATACTCACATGGTTGGACAAACCAACAGTATTGCTGGCATGTTAGTGAAAGTTTGACAGAAATGCTTTCTGACTGCTGTTGTTAGGTAACATATGCTGGACACAGATCTGTGAAATCAGATTTATTCATCATTCTTTGGAAACAACACAGCAGATAAGTTGGTTATCAAACTAGGAGCTGTTATATTAATTATTATATATCATATGCTTGGTATGATATATATGGCTAAGTAGATAAAAAATATCTTTTCGTACAAGCATGAGGACCTGAGTTCAAATACCCCACACCCATGTATAAAGCCACCAATGGCTCCTGGTGCATTTAATCTCAGAAATTTGATGTGGAGACAGGAAAATCCAGAGAGCCATCTCACCATCCAGCCAGCCAAGCTGATAAAGGAAAACTTCTATCCAGTTCAGTGGAAAACCTAGTCTCCAGGGATAAGTCTGAGAATGACAGAGAAAAATACCCCAGGTTCACCTCTGCCCTCCACATGTGTTCTCACAGGTGCACCTGCCCACATGCATCTTCCTGAACCTGCATGTACCCCATAGAGTTTACACAACTTCCAGACACACACAAGATCTTAGCCTTAATAATTTTTGCACCAGGTATTATTTCTACTCTTAGAGAGCATGAGAGGAGAAATAGAAGTGTATGTCTCATTCCTATGCAGGGCATGGTGTTAACTTGTTTCCATCTCTAACTTTACCTTCCTTCACTATTATATTAGATTCAAATACTGCTAAAGGGATATGAACTCTTGGAGGCTTATTATTTTCGCTTCTCCAATGCCCTCAAGGGTGCCGCAGAACAACTTCTGCCACCTCGCCATTACCATAGAGGTCATATCTGACTGAAAGCCACTAAACGTTCATTCAGACCTGGGTGTGAGCACACAACCCCCCCCCACACACACACGTGTTCATTTGCCATTTTTTTTAAAACAAGAACAAAATTACTCAAAAATTCCTGTCTTCCAAAAATCTCTAAAAATATCAGGCAAATGAAAGCAGAGATGTGTGATATAATGACTTGTGTCTCTTGAATGTTAACAGTCATTGCTACTTTGACCTCAATTCTAAAATCCCTCACCACTTGAGCTTTCTCTGTTGACACGCTGTCTGAGAGTCCATTCTCTCAAATGTGTCAGAAATATCTAATGCCTAGTGTGCTATTTCCATTGTTTTGTTTAGGGAAACAAAAATAATTGTTGCTTAATAACTTCACACTGATTGGAAAGATTTAATAAAAACCTACAGAAATTCCGGAGAATTTATAGTACCCCAGACATGGGCATCTCATAAAAAGTCTATATTATGCTCTAGCCATCATGGGCTCTGTTCCCACCTTTTGTTCAGCAGTTATCCCATTCTGGCCACTACACTTGTCTGGTAGAAATGTACTCTTTATATTCGGGTAAGAAGCCTTGGTTTGCTTTTTCAATGTTACCACAGCCCAGTTTTTCACATCAGGTCCTGACACAGAGAGTGGTTACTTTCCTTTAACAATTTTTGCTCTGTTTCATCATCTAGAAGGACACCAACCCTATTTTGCATATGTTTATTTTTCTTGGTATCTCTAAAGGCTCATATGACTTCAGCAAACACTGTGAGGGGAAGACTATTGCAGTGTTTTATAGCATTAAAATATGAAGAAAATTGTTGTAATTCCAGAATACTAAAGCAGGAAATCCTTAAGCAGAGAGACAATAATTAGGATTTTGTTGTTGGCACGAACATTTTAAAAGTACCTATGAAATGTTAATTTGGGCAAATCACACAATGGCAATGTCTTGTGACTCATAATTTAGAGCATTAGTGCAATTGGGATAGAAGGCATTTTGCATTGTTATTGCAGTCTAAGCAGCAAAAACACTGGACTAGGGGAACTTGCCTCTATGTTTGAGAGTGCCACATTGCAAATGCTCAATTAAGCTGTGCTCTAATTTTTATCATTACAACAAAGATAATGATGCTAGAAAGCTAAATGTGATGATAGTAGACACATATAACGTCCAATTATCTAATGGTAACTGAATTCAATTTTAATATTTTTAGGTACCAAAGGAAGGATAGGGATTAATTGAGATCTTAAAACAGAGGGGAGAAAGAAAATATGCACTTTTGCACAGATGCAATTTTTAAATAATTAGCTGGGCGATTATCTCTCTGTACTGGTTCCTGTGTCGCACCTCAGCTCTATCAAGTCATTTCTTTCAAATCTTCTCATTCGGAACTTGCAAGTACATGGAAAACATCAAGTAGGTATAAATCATTTAATAACAGCAATGATTGTGTCATAGCAAATTGATGGAGGAATTTTCTACTTCTCCTGGACACGCATAGGTTTGTACTGCTAGTGTTTTTGGTGAAGAGTCAATGGGGGAGATCGTAGCATCCACAGCAGTCTTAGACATTGCTATGTTGAAGAAGGACTCTAAGTCACCTCATGTCACTTATAGGACTGGAACGCTTTTCCCCAGAAAGCTAGATAGGTCATGAGTTTGAAAATTTGCTTTCATGTAAAATACAGAATTAAATGGGGTTCTCTGATTTTTATCACATACTGGTAGTTATGATTTTCTTTCTTAAATGAATGTGTATTAACAGGGATTCCCTTTTTTATCATTGAATTAAATGTTAATATAATTCCTTATGTATGATTTAACGACTACTTTTCCACACTAAGTAAAGTAGGAAACACATAAACAAATGCCTTTATGGCCATCTAAATTTATTCCTTTACTTATAAAAAAAATTAAAAGGTGAAACTGAATGATTCTTTTTAAATTGATGCATTTCTTGCCTTGGATGGAAACAAAGGTAATGTATTCCTATATCTAAATTTCATCTTATTCACCAGGATATGTATAATATAACACTTTGAAGCAGGTTTTAGAACTCAGAGAAGCTAATATGTTTTATTAATTCCCTATAGGAATTTCTCCTTAAAATCAGCAGAAAGATTTATTTTAAAAAAGAAATTCAAAATCCTCAACATGTATGCACTATAAAAGTTTTAAATGTAATATCCAAAAACTGACAGTATACAGAAAACATTTTAATACTGGGCATTGCTTAGAGCTAAAAATTAATGCTATAGAATAGTAGTAGTTGTTTTTTTTTTTTTTTTTTAAGCAAGGAAAGTAGGCCAGAGAGAAGACATGGAAAACATGAACAAGAAACAAAAACTTAATATGTGACATATTGGGGACAAGGTATTTTTGATGGATCATTGTCTTAGCTTGTTTTCTGACCCACATGGTACCTAATATCAATCAGAGAGAAAGTTTTCTGATTACGCCTCCATTTATTTCTTCCTCGAAGTCTGTCAAGGCAAGGAAAGCATTGATGTATTTATTCGCTGTCTGTTACTGGATAATTTCTAATTCTTCCCATATTCAAAACACTTATTTCTATAAATACAAATTTAAAATCACAAGTGAGTATGTGAATATGGTATCCTTGATAGAAGTATATATTCTTTTAAATTAAACTATAGGTAAGAATGGATGTTTTCTTATAAAATCAGCACATAATGCTGTACAGAAAGGTCATTGTTAAGGAATCTAATGTAAGACATATGGTTTCTGGCTTGTAGTATGACTGATTGTATGTGTCTGAAATAATGAATTTCATCAAATAACTTAACATTTCAGTATTGGTCATTTAGCTTTGCACAGAACATTTTGAAAAATTCTCAGATTTGTGTGTGTATTTTTATGTTATGTAAATGTGGTATACAATATATTGTCTATCCTAAACATGGTCAAATTCAAGACTGGGTGATATAAAAAGATTAAGGAAAATGATAGAATATCATGAAATTACTAATTAGTTTCTTTAAGCAAATGTAAATATATAGATATTAATATTAATATTGAACTGGTATTTTCTAAAATTTTAGCTAGAGGTTTGATATTAATTACTGAAATTTTATAGCAAAATTCTTATCATGGGAATTTTAAAAACAAATGAATTAAAGAGTAGGTATTCAGGACTATTTTCATTGATTATTCATTAATTATTTTTTATATTCACTATAGTTTAAAATGCTGTAAATAAGCGATTTACCTTTAAACACTGCCCTTCCTGTAGTCAAGTGTTTTTGTATCAATATACCAACAAAGAAAATCCTGAAGGATGAGTCTTCTCTTTCTCTTTCATAGTTTCCCTTTAATTTCCTCCTAAAAGGCCAGAATTGTATCTATTATACATGACCTGACAAGAACAGATAACATCTGTAATGGTTTTATTTGTTATTTCATTTCCTGCCTTGCGTTAAATGCAATATAAATCTTTTACACAAAACATCAAAAGTGCTTTATTCTGACAATTAAAATGAAAAAAACGAAGCACTTCCAGAATGAAAACTGATCAGATTTCCAGCTAGAGTCTCTATTTATTTTATCTACCTGAAATATTTGCATCTCCAGAGTAAGTAGTTTTGTTAATCGGTTTACATCTGCAAGCAGCCTTTGCTTCCTTAAATATTTATACAGTCTTAATGTACACCATGCTGCTTTTATTAATTTTAACCCCAAAGCTTCTCCTACCAATTACTACTTAATGACTATATTGCTTTTTCTCTTGATCGCCTTTGTTCTTTGCTCCAATATTAAATAAAGGGGGAGGGAGCATGAGGCTCCCAATCAAACAGCTAAATAAAATGCTGCATCTGATGCTCTACTGTGAAGGACGGACTCAGAGGCTCTGGCTTCACTGTGTTGCCCTGGCAAAGTTTCTGGGTTTGGTTTAGATTGGTTTCTTTTTTAAATCAAAATTCATGTCTTTTTATCCTAAGAAAATAAAATGAAAACATCTTTTCAATCAATGGACTTGGTATTAGGCTTAGTGTCTCTTGATAAAAAGAACATCAAAAGCACTGAATGATCCTGTGTCTTTTGACAGATAAGCAAAAGAAAACACACTTTCAGAGAGCTTAGTAAGATCATTCACCCCCCAAAATTAAAGTATTACTCTGATGAAACACACTTAACATTTCATTTTATGCTTGTGAAAGATTAATTTCAAAATCTATGGTATTTTTCTCATTTCTAATACCTGCCTAAAGCAATAACTATTTTAGAATGTGAAATACAACTACATAATTTATATGTATGTATGTGTATATGTATGTGAATAGTGGCATTCTTAATCCAATATTTCTAAATTTATCTAAAATAGTGTTTCTTAATGATAGTGTGAATGTTTATTTACCTAAATACTTTCTTACCTAAATATATCACAAAAAATATACAGCAGTACAAATATAAATGCATTTGTATACTTGGGATAAAATTATACAACTTTATTCTAGATATTAAGAATAAAGTGTTATGATTTCCAAAATACATGAAAACACATTTAATTATTATATATATTAGTGACATATCTATTTTATCTACAAAGTCATTTATATACCACTCTATCATTTATTTGTTATCAATAAGTTGTGACATGTCTTACACATAGATGAAATTGACATAACATCCAAAAGAACACCTAGGCACATGAATGGTGTAATAGAGGAACAATGGAAAACAGGAAGACCTATAAATGCATTTGTACTAATTTTTAAATGTTTTGTATGTTACTCATTTTAGCTGTGTTGCTGGGAGTTACTGGTATTAGTGTTGAAAATTTTAAGGTAACTTAGTTGCCTTCAAAATGATTTATACTCTTTGTGCTTTTTGTCACAATTCTTAACATTTATTCTGGCTTTGTTTTGTATGGTAGCTCTATTAACAGGTAAGCAATCAGTTTAGATAGAGAAAAAAATTAAATATATCTGTATTAAACTCTGTAATCAATCCTCACAATTACAAAATTCTCATTAAACATTTTTACTACAGTATACATATTTTCAGAACTCAAACAAAAAAAATCTTTGCATAGTTCATCTAATATTGATTATTATTCTTATTATTTTACAATTTATTAATTGAATTTTGGTGAATTTCAAGAAATATATTTTTATCATATATGGATCTACCCCCCTTGCTATACTCCATCTATTAGTCCTGTGGAAATGCATGATATATATATATATATATATATATATATATATATATTTGCTTATAGAGTCAAATTTCTGTCTCCAAAATTCTCTCACAATAGCTTTTAAATGTAAAATTTGTATAAAAATTCACATCTTTGTCCAGCATGAACTCTGACGTATTTTTGTTGCTGATATGGATCTATTGATAATAAATAGTGTCTATAAATTTTCCTCTTAGGTTGATCAATTAATGTTTGGCTTAAAACTCTCATGGATTTATTGTGAGTAAAACAATTCCAATAGTTTTTCTTTTTGGCGTTTTAAGGTTTTGTACATTATAGTTTTACTTTTTTCTGAGTTCTGTGCCTCCAAGGAAAACTATTTTTTTGAGTCTCAGCTTCACTTCCTTCTAGGAGGACACATGACTATCTTTACTAGTTTGGCCCAGACTGCTTACCCCTTTTCCCATTCTTCAACATTATGATCAGTCGTCTATCTCTCCTTCAAATACACCTACTTTTCTCCTAATTTTACATATTCGTTTCTTGAAACCATTAGGTTCCAGCCTTTTAGTAATAATATTCACTTTAAAAATCTTGGATTCAAACCTTCAAACTCCAGTATTATTCCCTAACAACTGTGACACCTAACCTAACCCTGAATTCTGACAAGTTATGACTCAATCATTTTTCCCTTTTGAATAGATACATATTTATTTGGCCTTTTAAAGAAAGATATCCAGAGACAGAAAAGCAAAAGCCCTCTCCAACATTTATATAAAGCCTTTCACTATGTTTTAGTGAGTATAATAAGATAATTAGTTCACAATCATTACATCTGTAACCTGTGGATCACAGTGAGTGTGGCTACTCTGTAGAAATTTCAGACACTATGAATATTTGATCCTATCACTTGAAATGGGCATTTTCCAACTGTGAAAAATCTTATCCTCATTTATTTGCCAACGATGTTTCTTTGTTGTTTTGTGGTATCTTTTAGATAGCCCAAAGCTACCCATTCTCAATTAATCCAATGTGTTAGGATGTACTATATTAGATTCATACTAAATCACAGCTTGCTGTGTTAGCATGAGATGTGACACACACACACACACTCACACACAAACAAACATATTCAAGTAAACACACTTTCTTTTTTTGGATGAAATATGAAGTTCAATCTTTTCCTGTTTAGTATTTTTAAATTTTGGCTAATAATATATTACAAGTATACCAATTATTTTTCTAGTCTTTATTATGGCATAAGAAAAAAGAACACATTATCACTATTTTAAGAGTATCTTTCTTGAATATTGACAGTCTTAATTTTTTTTGCAAGAAACTCACAAGCGCCATCATCTCGTTTCATATTCTGGAGTGCAGCTGTACACAGGACCTCATTGCTTGAACTTTTATTCTCTTTATAATAGACATTTTTATAAAATATTCATGAGAAACTGTTGACTGTAGAACTGTGACAATTCTCCTGAGTGGTCCTGGGAGTTTTTCAGTCAATGAGCTCCACGCGGCTCTGGAAGCATGAGCCACGCTCCATAAATCAGGCTAAAACCATTTTATGCTACTTTCTAAAATTACTGCTATCAACAAAACCCATGAGCCTGAATTACTTAATCTATGCAGATGTTGTTAACTGCATTAATTATTTAAATCTGGCAGTAAAACAGCAGTTACATTTGCCTTAATACAGACAGACCATTCACAGAGTTCATTTGTGAAAGAATATGTAATGATGTGACCACTAGATGGGAGTAGAAAACCTTCCAAGCGATGCAGTTTGGGAATGGCAATTGCTAAACTTAGATGATGTAAGGTAATTCTAGGTTACTGTATCACATTTCTAACCAAAGCTCAAAGAATATCCTTTGTTAACTAGTGGAGGTTACATTGAGAGTGGATTTGCTTATCCCAAGGACCTTACTGATTTGAAGAAACTTTCCCCTTTAATATCAAGATTGTCATGTACACGATTTCATGACAACCTAACCACATACAAACTTTCAATGCATTTATTGAGACACAACCAACTTTAGAATGTAGTTAATTACTCAACAGTTTGAGAATTAAGAGGTGTATTTTTCAAATACAATGTTTTAAAAATAATTATATAAATTAGAAATAAATAAAAGGAATGGGATAAGCTATTGCTGTTTTAAGACTCTGGGTTAATCGATTAGTTCAGGCTTATATGTTAAATAATAAGCTTCTTTGATCTGAAAGTATGGGCAAAGCACAATGAAATGTTTTTAACTAGGTGAGCTGTGGCCATGCTCCCTGGCAGGTCAATGTAGTTATAATTGCTTTTAATTAGCACTTTTCAAGATGTTAATGATTTTTTGGGCTGTTGTTCTTAACCAGTATCTACATCATACAAGAATAAAATTAAAAATTGTTTTGGGAAACAGCAGAAAGGACCAGTTCAGTAAACATGTCTCATGGCTGAGATTGTTCTTGACTGGGGCAGTGATAAGTAAAATATAAACCACCTTAAATTGCAATATTTTTCCCAAGGAAAAGCATATCCTTGTAATAGTTATACTTATTTTGTTACTGCTGTTATCATTTGTAGCTATACAGCAAGTGAGGCCATTAACTTGAGGCAAATGTCACATTTTTTTGCCAAAGCTTTGAACTGTCTAACTCTGCTTTGTTCCCTGAATCATTGGAAATCTGACTGACTTGTATTTGAGTCTGGGTTGATTTTTGACTGCTTCCCTCATTTGTAAGTCTGATATAGATTAAAAAATTAATTTAGCCCCTAAAATGTCTTCTAATAATATGGTTGATAAATATTTTATAAATTTAGTCAGTCTAGATTTCTTGTATTTGATGCTTTAACCACAGTTTCCCAACCTTAAACTCAGAGCTAGTCACCATTCAATTATATTAGCACGAATACTAAATTTTATTCTGGTTTAATACTTTTCTCAAACTATTATTATTTAAAAATGCAAAAGGAAATGTAAAATGCATTTTATGGCAAATTTTCAAATTTAAATGATAAAGTAGCAGTTAAATATATATCTTACCTTTTTAACTTATAATAGTGCATCTGTCAAATCGTTACTAAGAAAAGTTGTGTGTGTGTGTGTGATAGTAGTGATAGATGCAATTTTAAAAGAAGGTTCTAACTAGATTTAAAATGTCTCTAATATATCATTTAGGAAAATTGAATTTTATGGCAACATTTTATAGTAAAATTAACACTGGTTCTTTAATACATTTTAAAATAAACATTTTAATCTATGTGAAATTTGTAGAGCTGCTTAGTAAATCAACTTAGACTAGCAAATATATCCATTCTCCGTGTCTCATTTTATGTGGCTTAAGAGCTTTAATAGTCTGGTAAATTGATTTCAGAAATATAAACCTAACATTATGAGACATGTTAAAATATCAATTCAAAATCAGGGTTGATTTAATTTTCTTGTTTAAGTAAATGTGACATAGACATTTCATAAGGAATTCTTAGCTTATAATTGATATATCTCAGTAAGAGAAGTATTATTGCTATTAAGTGGTGATTTGAATGACTTAGTCTTTAGTTTTACCAAAAATACAAATATTACATTACATAGTTATGTTTATTTTAATCTTTCAATTTTAAGATTGGAAATTGATGAATTATTTAAATATTATTAAATTCACTTATATACATTTTCCTAATCAACTTGAAAAAATTCAAAGGCCATTATAATTGAACATGATTAAGTATATAGAGTGTGGTTTATTCTCTTTTCTTAAAAAATTTATTGATATTTTTGTGTATTTCATATGGAACATCTTTATCATCTTTATACTTCCTTCCCAATTGGCATCCTCCGGTAGCACACCCCCTCCCCACTGGATTTCATGCATTCTGTCATTTGTGTAAAGCCTAGCATGTCAAGTTAGTGTCCTTAGAGATCCCTCAGTGCAAGTTCATCCACTGAGGTCTAGTCAGCATATCTAGAGTCCTTCCCTTTAAGAAGATCAGCTTTTCCTCACCCAGCAGTAATCATTTGCCAGTGGTTCTTTGGCTAAGTCTGGGGCGTTCTTCCTATTTACGAAGTTCTTCTATACTTGATTTTTGTCTGCTTGAGTTTGCACTGGTCTTGTATAACATATATTATCTTAGAGTTAAAAGTCTTCATCTGATCATAGGAGCATGAGTTGATATATCCTATAGTTCCCAATAGGTTTACTTATGATTGTTCTTTGTAAAATTTCAATGAGTCAAATACATGTTTTGCATAATAAATTATTTTGGAATGTATATTTTAATTTATATAAAGTCACTTTGTTGTATTTATATCTTAATAAGAGCCAGGTAAGTCTGACTCTATGTTGTAATTCAACACTTGACAGCCAAACAGTCCATGGAAATTCCAAATTTATTCTGAAGGGGCTAAGAGGCAGGTCACAAATGATTCCCACTTGTTTTTACTGTTCTTTTGTGAACAGTTTGAAAATAAACAGTGTGGTGAATGTGAAGAGATCAGGTCTTCAACTTAAATAAGAATAATGCAAATGAAGCCATTTGTGTGACCATGCCCAAAACTAAATTAAATGAACTTCAGGATATGAGCTTGATCATTTTTGCTTTTATTTTTCTTATCTTGTGTTTCTTTGGCTTGGAAATAGAAGGCACAGGCAGTGCTTGGCTCCACCCTATCCCCCTCTGTGAGGTCATCTGCAAGCCATCTAGAAAGAGCTCTCTCTCTCTTGCCAGCCCTCCTTCCTCTGCAGCATACTTCTCTGCTCCTCTTTCTCCTCTTCCTATTCCTTCTCTCCCTCCCCCACCCGCTTCTAAATCACAGAACTGCTAGAAGAATTCATGGGATTAATTTTACAGAAATGTATTCAGTTCCAGGAGAGAAAATGTTCTGAGGAAATACAATGGGACAATATCAAAGCAAATGTCTTTCTAATAAAGAAGATGCATACCAGCATGTGAGGTACACAGGGGAACACTCCCCTGCACACACGTGCAGGCTAAGAGAAGCATGCCTGCTTCATACCTGACTGGATGCATGCAGAACTACAACTTAGCTCAGAGAGCCCCTTTTTGCCTGATAGACCATGGAGCCTGAGGATAATACAAGCTCAATAACTAAAACCCCTTCATTGTTATAGGTATATTGCTTTTGCCAAAGTTTAAAACACAGCTTTCTTTTTTTATTTATATTATGGCCACCATAATATAGAAGAAACTTGTCCTCTGGTAATGTCAGATCTGACAGAAAAAAGTGTTTTTTTTTTTTTTTACCTTTTCCTGCTAAATTATTATTATTATTATTGTTATTATTATTATTATTGGTCTTTTTGAGACAGGGTCTCCCTGCAGCCCCAGATGTCCTGGAACTCACTTTGTAGACCAAGCTGGCCTTGAACTCACAGAGATCCGCCTGCCTCTGCCTCTCAAGTGCTGGGATTATAGGCTTGTGCCACCATGCCTGGCTTCCTGCTAAATTATTTAGTGGGAATTATATACTGTATAAGCATATGTATTTACACCTACATATACATGAACTGCCATGTTTCTATATATACTCGAGCTGACCTACTAGGTTTCTTCCTATACATTTCCAACTTAGGTATAAATTTATCTTTTAAGGCAGAGTAAATGAAGTAAAATATAGAGCAGCTATAATAATGAAATTAAGGAACTCACTCAAACATTCATACCTATGAAATACTACATATAACAAAGTTTATATATATATATATATATAATGTATATACACACACAAACACACACACACACAACCTTGCCAGCCTTTCCAGTTTACCCAGAGAAGATAGCATCTCAAGCTAAGTTCAATAAAACAAGGTTTTGAGAGATCTTTCTCTTCCTTTCAAATGGAGTAGACAGCTAACTTTTCATAGTTCCAAAATTTAAATATATGAACATGTATTACATACTGCATCATACTTAACAGTCACATTTAGCATATCTGAAAGAAGAATCTTAGTCCTGAATGAGGACACGGAGTACATTTGAAAAGCCTGAGAACAAGATGGAGTCAAACTGTGCCTTCAGCATTCCCTGGGAGGGGGGTACGAGCTTTCTAAAGAACCTGATTTGATTTGGGAATTTTCCAAGCTAGTTTAACACAAACTACATTTTAATTCCAGAATAATCAGCTGGAGGGAATGGTTTTATAATCAACACATAATGTTTGAAATACGTGGACTTCCTGCAACCAGAGGTTCAAATCCCAGTAGTGGTCCATTATTTGGTGGTGGCCGAGTTAAGTACCATGTACGTGTGTATACATGTGCGAGGGGATTTTTTACAGATGAAGCATCCAAAATGAGAGCTTTGGTTAGTCTGTGTGAAGGTCCCAGGACAATTTTCCTAAGAACAGAGTGTGTGGCTGGTGAATGACGGCAGCTTCTGGGAACCTTGCCAAAAACCTAGGGCAACGGCGAGTGTGGCTTTGCTCTAAAGGAGATTAAACTCCCTATTTAAAAGCTCCCTATACACCACCATTGTAAGGGTTACACTCATTACTTTTTCCATGTTAGATGGGGAGTTAACACACATGCCTACACCCAATATCTTAATTCTCTTCTCCCTCTGTATCTCAGGGTTGGTGGACTTGTTACCACGTGCAGCATTCAAGGTTAGGGATTTACAGCAGCACACACAAGATGCTATTGTGAGGAAATACTTACAATTCTATTTCCACTGGACAGAAAATCACATAAAAAGCAATAACTGATCCACCAAAGTAATCTCTGTAGGAATGTTAAAATAAATATATTTTAAAACTGAGGTAATTAGATTAATTTCCCATTGAATCACTTAGTCACAGGTTTTCTACAGAAGTATTGAGGTTTCTCATAATCATTGTAGTAAGAACAGGGAAAGGAATATGAATAACAGAAGAAGAATAGCATTTTGTGCTCATCCTCTACCGCCCGTCAGTTATTATAAATGGGTTAATGAATTTATGGAATGTAAACACAAAATAAAGATACCTATGAAATGAACCAAAATGCTCCTTGCTAGCTGTATCTTCTAAGTATATCATATATGTATATATATTATATATACATATACATATATAATATATATATTATATATATATAAGTATGTGTATGTATATATGTAGGAAATATATTGACTACACTAAAAAATAATAACTATATATAATAAATCAAATTTAGTTGAAAATGCAGTTTTACATATGTGAGATGAAACATGAATATGAACACTTTCTGCTGCTATTTTCTTAATGACATGTTTAATTTTTCTATTAAAGATACTGTTATAATTTGATCAGTAAGATATCACCTGTGAATATATGTAATAAATGCTATCTAGGCTAAACACTATTTTGTTTGCCTAAAAAATAATGCAGTAACATTTAAACTCAGATTCATTATGAAGATCAGTGGCACACTAGATGTAAATATCTCATTGAGAAACAGAATGCATCCCAAAAATATAAGACATTTTCTAGTCCTGATGTTTGTGTTAAAATTAGCAGTTTTGAGGAGACTGGAATAGAAAAAGAAAAGAAAACATAAAAAAACATAAAATAGTCTTTCTAAAAGTACTGCAAATGGATAACTAAATTGTAAAGGCAAGCCATGGTGACTAAAGTTAGAATACATTTGGCATCAGATCTAATAGTAAAAACTGACGATATGATCAGATTCTGCAGAATGCTCATTCTGAGACTTAAAAGTCTGTCTTGAACATTGACTATTAGAAGTTACATCATTATACCCTTGCCTTAAGGAGAACATCATTTTCCAACAAGGCAAAATCTAGGGCTCATGCTGACATATTTCAAATTTTCTATTGTCTTTTAATTTCTTTCCAAAAATTTTTTTGAGACACTGTCTCCTATAACCTTGTAACTTACTAATAAACCATCGCAGGCTAGCCTTGATCTCACAGAGATCCACTTGCCTGTGCCTCTTGGGTGCCAGGATTAAAGCTATGCACCACCATGCCCAACTTCTATGCAAAAATTTTGAAAGTATAGCTATTTACAGAATGGTAGCATACGTATCTACATAGAGAGAGAAAAAAATACAAATAACCCTATTTCTAATGAAAGATATTAATGAGTTATGAGAATTAAAAATGTTAATGTAAGGGCTGGAGAGATGGCCTAGTGGTTAAGAGCGCCAACTGCTCTTGCAGAGGACCCGGGTTCGATCCCCAGCACGCACATGGTGGCTGAGAACCGTCTGAAACTCCAATTCCAGGAGAACTCCAGTTCCAGGGGAATCCAAGACCCTCTTCTGACCTCCGTGGCATTGCACGACACGGGTGCACAAACCTACATGCAGACAGTACATTCACACACATACAAAACTAAATAAAAAAAAATTAAAAAAAAAAAAAAAAAGAAAGGCTATTGAGTTTTCTAGGTTAATTTTGTATTCCCCCACTTTAATGAAACTCTTAATCTTTTCTAGGAGTTTTCTGGTGGAGTTTTTAGTATCCCTTAGGTAAACTATCAATCATATCATCTGAAAAAATGGATAGTTTAACTTCCTCTTTTCTGATTAGTACTCCTTTAATTTCCTTCTCTTGTCTTATTGCTCTAGCAAGCGTTTCAAGCACTATGTTGAAGAGGAGTGGAGATAAGGGACAGCCATGCATGGTTCCTGCCTTTAAGGGGAATGCTTCTAATTTTTCTCCATTTAGGATGATGTAGGCAGTGAGTTTGCTATATATGGATTTGATCATGTTGTGAAATGTTCCCTTCAGTCCAATTCCCTCTATAACTTTAAATATGAAGAGATGCTGGATCTTGTCAAAGGCCTTTTCAGTATCAATAGAGATGATCTTGTGGTTTTTGTCTTTCAGTCCACTTATGTGCTTTCTGATATTTATTGATTTATGTATTGTGATGGTTTGAACGAGAGTGTCCCCCATAGGCTTTAAGTATTCAGACATTTTTGTCCCCAGTTGGTGGCACTCTTCTGGGAGGTCTTAGAAAGTGTGATGTTGCTGGAGGAAGTACATCATTGGGGGCGGGCTTAGTGAGTTCAACAAGCCTTGCAGTCTCCAGTCTCTTCCTCTCTTGACTTCCTGTGCTAATTGTGAGAGGTGAACTTAGGCTTTCTGCTTCATCCCTGGCCACCATGTCTCCTGCAATGGACTCTAATTCCTTGGAACTGTCAATCATAAGCTTAAATAAACTCTTCCTTTTATAAGTTCCCTTGGTCATGGTGGTTTTATCACAGCAAGAGAAAAGTGACTAATACACGTATGTTGAACCATCCCTGCTTCTGTGGTATGAATCCAACTTGATCATGATGGATGGTTTTTTTGATGTGGGTCTGTATGTGATTTGCAAGTATTTTGTTGAAAATTTTTGCATCAATGTTCATTAATTAGATGGGTCTATAGTTTTCTTTTTTGGTTGTATCTTTGCCTGGTTTTGGTTTTAGAGTGATGCTGGCTTCATAGAAGGAATTTGGGAGATTTACCTCTGTATGTATCCTTCTGAACAATTTGAGTAGTCATGGTTATAAGAACTCTTTAAATGTTTTATAGAATTCTGCTGTGAAACCATCTGAGCCCGGGCTTTTTTTAGTTGGAAGGTTTTTTTATTACATCTTCAATTTCCTCAAATATTATGGGTCTGTTTAAACAACTGGGGAAGGAATATGAGAAGACCTTCCCACCCAAAATAGCCTCAAAAAATACCTGGGAACAAATCTAACCAAAAACACCAAAGGTCTCTAAAACAAAAATTTTAAACCACTGAAGAAGGAGATCAAAGACGACATTAAAGGATGGAAAAACCTCCCATGCTCGTGGATTGGAAAAATTAATATAGTAAAAATGTCAGTTTTACCCAAAATGATATACAGATTCAATGAAATTTCAATAAAAATCCCCATGAGTTTATTTACAGACTTGGAAAAAAAATCCTCAAATTCATATGGAAAAACAAAAGAACCCAAATAGCTAAATACAAGAGGGATTGCTTTACCAGACTTCAAGCTTTATTACAGGGGTATAGTCACAAAGACAGCCTGGAACTGGCACAAAAACAGACCTGTTGACTAACGGAACAAAATTGAAGATCCAAACTTGAGCTCATACAATTTCAGCCACCTCATATTTGACAAAGGGGCAAAAAAAGCTCAATGGAGGAAAGATAGCATCTTCAGCAAATGGTGCTGGCAAAACTGGATCATCATTTGTGGAAGAACAAAATTAAACCCCTACTCCTCACCTTGTACAGAAATCAACTCTAAGTGGATCAAATATCTCAATGTGAAACCCCAAACCCTGAAGGTGATAGAAGAAAAAATTGCGCAAGCAAACCAGAAACATTAGGTGTAGGAAAAGACATAGGTGTTTCTAAATCAGACAGCAGCTGCACAGGAACTTAAAGTGCAATGAGTTGACAATCGGGACCTCACGTTCAAAACTCGAAAGACTATCCACCTGAGGCATGGGGAGTGTTTGTCTTTGTGGCGCTGCCTCCATCTTTTTGGACGTCATTCTTTGATAGTCCTTCGTTCCAGTGGTTTTAAATCTTGTTGTTACTTTAGAAGATCTTTGGTGCTCTTTTGGTTCAGCGGTGTTGGAGCCATGCGTTATATATTTTTTGAGGCTATTTTTGCATCCAAAAATAAACAATCAAGGCAAGGGAAGAGAAAAGCTCACAGAGGGAGTGAAGTCCCTTCCCAGGTGATACATACTGATAGCAGCATTAACATGGAATATATAGACTACTCAAAAACAAAGAAGTAAGAAAAACAAATGACGCTATCAAAGAGATTGGGAAAAAAAAGGTGAACAGAGAGACTTCACAAGTTAAGAAGTAAGATGGCTGAGAAACATTCTTAAAAAGTGAGAGTCACATAATTAACCTAATAAAGGACAATGCAAATTATAAACCACTCTCACGATATCACTCTCACTCTTAGCAAACTGGCTTAAGTGCAAAAAAAAAGACACCATGATAAAGAGATTGTTGGGAAAGGAGAAACACTCATCTATGCAGATGAGACATGTTAAACTCATACAACAATTATGAAAAGCAGTGTGCAGAGAACCCTTAAAAGGGTTCTTAAAAGAGCCTACCATCTGACCCAGCCTTACCACTCTCATGGGTATATACCCACACGACTAATCTTACTGCAGAGATGACACTAAACCGAGGCATATTTTATTTTCAGCTCTCTTCACAATCAGAAAGAGTGGAACCAACCCAAGATCCCCTGCAAACTGACAAGTAGATAACAAAATGCTGTTATCTACACAATGGGAGTTCTATGCAGCAGTTAAAAGAAAGATGAGCAACGTTATTGTATATATATATTACTTTTTATTCTGAAAGCAACTGTGCCTGTTATATGTGAATCTCTTACACTGGGCTCTAGAGTTAATTTACCACTTATTTCAGAACATTGTAATACCTGATATATGGGTGGAAAAGATGTATTCATATTTTAGAGTCATCCTATAAAACTAAAGGGGAAAAATATAAATTCCTAAACATATCTGACATGTAACAAGTTACAGTTTATTTTCAGAAGGTACAATTTTAATAACATATGTGTTGGTTATATAGGCATATGTTTGAGAAACAAGGGGAGGAAAAGCAAACAGACATAAAGACTGGCCGCGTCAAAGAACTGACTTGATACAGTTAAATTCTGCCAAACAATAAACCTCTTGCAGGGAAACTTGGTAAAGACTGAGAAAAATCTGCAAGGCATGTATGGCAGAAGGCATTAGAAACAGGGGTGGGGTGGGTGACGGGAGGGTGGAATGTTTCTAAATTTGGACTGAAAGATAGATGATAGAGAAGATACACAATCCTCAATTAAAAATTTTATTTTTAAGAGAAAAGGATGATTGCATTTATAAATCATAAATTTGTCTTTCATGTGTAAAACTACATTAAATATCAAAAGAAAATAAAAATAATAGAAAAGAGAAAATTAAGGATTTTTTTATGCTACAGTATAGATGGATATCATGTGTGGTCATAATGAGAACGTAATTTGTATGGGTTGATTATAAATTTGTAAAAGTCAAATCTAGAAAATTAATCATGCATTATGACCGCACCTATGCATATCAGGCTTAAAGTAAACAATTGCTGCAGAGCCTGAGAAAATGATTTTGATCTTCTGGACTTATGGCAGAGGAGAAAAATGGACTTCTACAAGTTATTATCTGATCATCTACATGTATACTATGGCATATGTGCTCCAACACGCACAAGTAAACAAATAAATAACCCAATAAAAATTTTAAAAAGAAACTCAGGTTAACACCAAATAACAAAGAATACAGGGGCTAGTTTATTATTCTATGTCTATGAGTGTTTTGCCGTCCACGTAAGTGCACCCATGTCATGCAGTGCCTGCGGAGGTCAGAAGGCATTGGATTTCTGGAAGCTGAAGTTTTGTATGGTTGTTAGCCACCATGTGGGTACTGGGAATTGAACATACCAGTCCTCTGCAAGAGCAGTCAGTGGTCTTTACCACTGAGCTATCTCTTCATCCCCTAGGGGCCAGTTTTAAAACAGTAATGTTTAAAATTTCAGTTCAAACTATTATCCAATTTGGAGTATGCAATAAAATTCATGCTCTCTCTCTCTTCCATATGATAATCTTACAATCATATATGTGTGCAGTGCACCTGTTACATGTGTCGGCATGCATCATGCCTGTGCATGTACATGTCCATGTCCTTGAAGCCAAGGCTGATTTTCTTTGTCCTCTTGTTGAGATCCTCCACCCTTATTCATTGAGGCAAGGTGAACATGAAGTTTGCCCTTGACTACTTTAGCTGGCTAGCTTGTTCTACGGATCTCTCTGCCTTCTAAGCTTGGAATTAGAGGATTGGGCTGTTCCATTTCTGTTTTTTTAATGTTTTAATTTGACTTTATTTTATGTGTGATGAGTTGTTACTGTTTGCATGCAGTTTGTGCACCCGTGTCGTGCGAATGCCGCGGCACCCCGGGCCCTATGGAGAGGTCTAGAATGTGTGTGTCGGGATTCCCCTGCGATAACTGGGAGTTACAAGACAGTTTCAGACCGCCATGTGGGTGCTGGGGACAACCCGGGTTCCGCTAACAAGAGCAGTTTGGGTGGGCTTTTAACCACTCAGGCCATCTCTCCAGCCTAGGCTGTCATTTCTATATAACATTCATGTTGGTGCTGGAGATCCAAACTCGGGTTTTGCGCCAACGAGTTGGACAATAGTACTTTATCGTCTAGTCTCCCCAGACCCTATTATTTATAATGTATATTATTATTCACTTTTCATCAAAATGTAGCAGTAAATCTGAAAGGATATCATTTAACCAAAATGTCTCAATTTTCAAATATTACCTACAGCATTGGACTTCTCTAACGATAAGATGAGATTTGAATTAGAAGAAATCATTTGACCATCTGTCTGAAATCGCTTAAGATTTTCACTCAACTACAGAAAAAGAATGTATCAATAGTTGAGCATTTTGCCAGATATGTTGCTGATGAGTGTTTTTGCTGACCTTTAACCGCCTCAGCATCTCTCGCCAGCTGAGAAGAATTAAGAATTTTGAATGAACATAGTCTGGGTCGTGTTTACTCGAATGGCCCTTGGGAAACCTCTATGGTAACTAGGTTCGCCTTTAGCACTTTTCACATACTATTATCTTGCTTACCTTCCATGTCTTGATAGGCCTCTACCCTCTTGGTGCAGAAGGAAGGTTACAGAAAGAATGACATATATTTACTCTGTATTTCAGATTATTTTCCAGAACTTGTTTTACTCACAGAATTTCCAATATTTTATTTTTATTCCACACTGAACTTTTTCTACATCAGGTGTTATGCCTTGCTTTAGGAAAGAGCATAGTACAAAATGTTTCTGATTGGGGATACAATAGTGCTTACTGCAATGAGGGAGCAAGGTTCTGAAGAGAAGAAGAAAGCTTAATTGATATCTACTGTTATAGCTACAGGAACATGAAGTTCTAGCAGACTAGCAGCATGGAGACCATAGACACAATTATGTTAGTGTGCAAGCACCATACAAAGAAATTGGCTTCACTGTGAGATTTTCATAAACCATGCAATGAACTTTGATTTGTTCACCCTCTGTCAGCATTGATTCTGCTTCTTTCCTTTCTACTCCTCCTTCATTCCGTGTACTCAATGGCTCTTTAGTTTATTTTATTTTCCTAATCCACATGTTGTGAAGTATTCCTGTCCTTCTCTTAGTCTAGCTCATTGCTTATATCATAGACTACCTCAGTTCCATTCCTCATTTTTCTTGAAAATTCCACGGCTTCATTCTTCCTTATATATACATACTAATTTATTTATGTAATTTGTATTATGTTAAGCAATTTTTAAAAAAGAAGAGAAACAATAAAAATTGTTCTGATACTGTATTAAGATAATATTTTAAAGTATGATCACTACATCTTTTGTTACTTAAAGAAATTAATTAGCTCATATCCGACACCTTTGTGGCAGCGCTTAAAGTAAGTTCATTAGGATCCTCATATAGACGTAGTTGTTTACATGTAGAGAGCCCACAGAGGGTTCAGGATTGTTTGCGCTAATGTGAGGCCTTTATTCTTCCTTGTGAATGTTCACGACGGTCAGTCTTTCCGTTGCACTTTTGTGTCATCCTATCTCAAGCAAACGTATCTTTCTTTCTCATCAGTAAGTTGTGACGTTTGTCCTGTTGGAACAACACAAATCTTATCATAGTTAGTTTAAGATTGAAAATTGCAAAGGTTTATTGAAAAGGGTTTCTATGTCTTTCTGATATCCCCCCCCCCTTTTTTTAGCGTATGATGCTCTGCCAGAAGACAGTTGTATTATGCACCCATGATTACTACTAGGGAGGTCAAGGCATGAGTTTCATCAACTGTCACCCCATTTTGTTGGGTGACACTATATATAAGTTAACTTGTGGAGCAAACTTAGATTTAACGTTAATCACTTAAAGAGACATGCAATCGAAATTGGAGACAACTATTGTAGAGGTACTCTCGTATAAAAACCGGCTAAAAACATGCCTTCTTTAATTGGACTACAGACAGCGGGAACGTTGCGAAGGGATATACTCTCTCTTTCAGAATAATCAAATATAATACTAAAGTCCTCAGGGGCTATGCACTCAGGCAACAAAATATATTAATACAGGAGTCTGACATTCAGCAATGGATGATTGTTTCTACCAGGGTGATGTTTTCCAGGGGATCCAAGCCCACAAAAGTGTAAGGACTCCTTGCCTCTAAGTTGGGATACAGTACAGGAGGAGACGGCAAAAGACCCGCTGCCGAAAACTGACGTTAACATGCGAGGTGATACTTTGGAACTACCAACAGCAATTAATGATGCCTCTGCGAATGCCAGAGAGATGGTCATCCAAAAGGCCACTACACCTAATTAAAGCAGAATATGGGGTCTCCCTGATGTCAATGCAAAGACTCCCATCCGTCAGCACCAGACCTCACACCTCCACCGCCTGGAAATACTAGTGCACGCAGACAGCCAGTGCCTGTATTATCCAAATCTAATTGCGTCTATTGGCTCTCCCTGGAGAAATAACACCAGTGCTGATGCCACAAGCTTTAGCTATCAGCCTATTTGTACGGTTAGAGATTTATTAACCACAGTAAACCCTGTCAATTTACAGGGGGAGAAATGAATTCATGGATATAACATACTCCAAACATGTTGTCTATGCTAAAGAACCTACCATAACTTATTAGTGCTGCTTAATAACCATATAATAAATTGCTTTCTTCATTAGTAGGATCGAAAGGTATTCCTGGACAAACTGTCTGAGCCCATGAAAGAGAACAGCCAGATATTGACCCAGAGTCCAAGTCAACATCTCCAGGACGAGTGACTGTTTTACCTCTCATCCACCTGTGACCCCTTTCTAAGTCTAAGCGGAACAAACCTGCGAAGAGGGGCCGGGTAGTTATATGGTTAAGTCCGGCTGCAAATGGGGAATGGAAACTTCAGCAATGTAGTCTGGACAGCTCATTGTATCCAACTTGATGAACAGTACACTGATCACCCCCCACTGGATAGGCTGGACTGTAGTGTTGGGCACAACAGCACCTGCAGATAGGTTTTGCCATGAAGGTCCTTTACTCATGGATTCATCATCTCTATAGCTAAAATTGAAAAAAAAAACACGAGGAAGATCAGGAGCAGCTATGCAGAATGCGATGCACCTGCGGATGGGCGTGGGGTGGGGGTTGCATCCGCACGGTACTACTGCAGAAGTGACAAGCCTGAACTGAAATGGAAAAATGTATGTGAAATCCAAAAGCATCACATTAAAACACTAATTAAAAAAAAAAAATTTTTTTAAGCAATTTATGACTCAGCATTTTAAAAACTATTCCCTGACATAGAGGCTATCTACAATGCCAGTCCAATCAATCTAATTTTTATCTTTTTAATACAAATCATATGTAAAAAAATCATGTGCATTTTAAAGAAACACATTGCATATATAAATATTTATTTGGCTTATATATAAATGTGATTTTAAAAGTTGTAAAAGAGACAGGTAGGAATAAAATGAATATTAACATACAACATATAGACATACTAAAAGTGGGAAATAAGAGAAAGCAGTAAAAACAGGTCTTTAGATGAATGTAAAACTATAAAAACTATATTCCTTGATATCTAAACAAACAAATTAGAGTTCAGAACTAATCAGAAGAGTTCAAAATTAAGACTGGTGATTTGAATAACATATTTTGTATTTATTATTTTTATTTCATGTGTATGAGTATATTGCCTGCATGGATGTAAGTGTACCTGTGTTGTGGAATGCCCATGGAGGTCAAAAGAGGACATCAGATCCCCTGGAACTGGAGTTATGGAATGTTGTTAGCTGTCATGTGGGTACTGGGAATCTGAGGTCTTCTACAAAAGCAGCCAGTGCTCTTAACCACTGAGCCAACTTTCTAGTCCGTCAAATCACATATTTTAAAGTCAAATAATGTAATCACACACATATTTGAAAGTGATTCAGTGACTCAAGCTATGTAAATACATTCGCTACTTTTGTGCAAGGAGAAATAGCTAGTTTTTAGTGTCTGGCATCAGAGTGTAAGCTGGGCTTGTAGCTCAGTGGTAGAGTGCTAGTCTAATGTGTGGAGGCTCTGGGTTCAATCCCCAGGGTATCAAGAAGAACAGGGGCAAAACTTATAGCAGACCGAAGTTCTAAATTTTAAAAGATTATATATCAAAGAAAAGGACTAGTCAAAAGAGAACTCATCAGTTGAGTACTTGAAAGCTTACCTATCAACATGTGGATTTTTTAAAACTGCACAAAATGAGATACATGATATTTAAAACTAAGGACGTGACACTTCTCACATAATAATTTTATAGAATATTAAACTATTGGAAGCTGATCATGGCAGGGTGAAGGAGAGTTTCTGCTCTCTAAGGGAGTGATGCTAGACAAGTTAAAGAGGCTCCAGTCCATGAACTCACATCAAGGGACATTTGGGTACACAATCTTTAGTCAATAGGCCTTAACATATATGACAAAGTGCATGACTTCCTCTGCAGGAAGTCATGGGGCAGGGGATACAGATAGGGAAGGATGGGCTAAATATGATCAAGGAATATTGTATAATAGCCACAAAAATTCAATAAAAATATATTTTAAAACCCACTAACTCCAATAGCTCCATCTGTAAAATCTTTGCTCACAGTTTCCTTGGTCAGTGATCAAGGAAGCACACAGGACACATCTCTTCCTGGTTCAGTCCTACAATCAGTCAGGTATAAAGGCCCTGATACCCATTACTGTGGTACAGAAGATCAGTGCTGAGGTTTTCATAAAGCTCCATTTCATACTTGTCTCCACTTCCTCAACCACACCAGGGTCAAAGCCTTACCACTTCTCCAAATCAGTACCAGGACAGTCTTACTGCAGGTGTCCTACTGCAGGTGCCCTTACTGCAGTTATCCTTACTGCAGGTGTCCTTACTGCAGGTGTCTTTACTGCAGGTGTCCTTACTGCAGGTGTCCTTACTGCAGGTGTCTTTACTGCAAGTGTCCTTACTGCAGCTGTCCTTACTGCAGGTGTCCTTACTGCAGGTGATCTGTGGGTTTTGCTGTACGGAAGAAGCCTTGCTCAGGGATTTTGCTGGCCTGTCTCTCTACATGCCTCCCATTCCTTCCTTTCTTTCCATTTATTTTTCCTTTTCATTTTACCTTAGTGTGTTTTTGTAAATGATATTCTCTCTTATAACTTGCTGCTCCTATAAATCACCCTGTTCTTTTTCAGACTAACTCTGTTTTCAAGTAGTAACTTTTGTACCAATGGATGATGGCGATGGATGCTCTATTTATCATTTTCTCCACTTAAGGGTTTTCATAGTTAATTCTAGTCACCTTGTTTAAAATGCCCCCTACTCTGTATCTTTAATAACTTTCTTCCATATATTTTGTGAAGTAAGTCACTTTGAATTAAAATGTATGGAAAACTGTAATTGATTCAAGAATGACTCCAGTCCAGTAGGTAGACTGCTCAGGAAAGGGATGGTAGGGAAAGAAGGAGGGCAGGGAAAGAAGAAAGTGTCCTCTGCAACCATCTGCTTCCCAGGAACCATAAGACAAATGTCTGGCTGACAGCCGGTACCTCTCTTTACAAAAGTAGACAGTTGTGTGGTTGTATGACCTTTCCCGAGGAGATGCAATCACACTCTGCTTATCTGAGCTACAGTACCAATGACAGTAATGATTCCATTAAGTGCAAAGTGATAAACCAATGACCTTACTGGGGTTTCTCACAGGAGTGTGGTTGAAGGATTTCTTTTTTCTGTTTTAATTTTTAGAATTTCATGTGTGAATGCATCATTTCCAGCTCGCCCTGTCCCCATCCAGTAACTCTGCCTGTGTTCCGACAACCCCTCTACTATACATGTTTACTGTTATATTGTTGTTACATGTATATTCATAAATATACAGATTAGTATACATAATATTATATAGACATATGTACACACATTCACACATATACACACAACCTGATGACTCTAATCACTGTTTCCTGTATATACATATGTTCAGGGCTGCCCTATCAGGGTGCTCATTGTTAAAAATAACTGATTTTCCATGTCTCAGCAGCCACTGTCTGCATGTAGCTCTTCATCTAGGGGTGGACCTTGTGAAAAATTTCCCTATCTATGTTGGCATGTCTACTGGTGTGTTGTACAAGAAAAAAAT
>VZQC01002144.1:19797-38101 GCA_009823505.1 Rhizomys pruinosus | reverse complement strand
ACCACGTGAGTCCCCAGCTCGCCAGCCCTCCATGGTGGTGCCTGAGGTCCTCCGCTGCAGGTGCTCCAACAGGCGCGCGCTCAGGGCGGGCTCCAGGATGCTGCAGGCTGGCAGCACGCGGGCGAGGCTCGCCAGACAGGCGCAGTAGCCCTCCCGGTAGCTGTCCAAGGGCTCTGAGGAGCAGAGAGCAGCATGAGGCTCAGCGGGGCGTGCCGGGTGCAGGCTGCAGGGCATGAGGAGAGAGGGGAGCGGGATCACTCGCCAGGCTCTGCAGCTGGGCAGGCGGATGCAGGCTGCTCCTGCAGGAAGCGCACGGTCATTTCCAGGATGTCCGCCTTCTCCAGCTTCGAGTAGAGGGACATCTGCGCCAGGCCAGAGCGAGAGGAATAAAGACCAAGAAAGAAGAGAAAGCCCCCAGCCCTGCGACTTGGATCCAGATGCGCACAGAGCCCACAGAGGTGGCCTTCAGGTGGAGAGGGCCCCCCCCCCCGCTTTTTTTGGTCTTTTCAAGACAGGGTCTCCCTGTAGCCCCACCTGTCCTGGTAGATAAACAGACATGGGATTTGAAAATTAAAACATGGAGCTATTCTTCATAAGCGACTTGGAACAGTGTTAGTACCTGGGATCAGAAGGCAATCTGGGTGTAACATCTGCAATGACTCTAAGCACCAACGGGATAAGATTAGAAGACTAGGGGGCTGGAGACATGGCCTAGCTCTTGCAGAGGACCCAAGTTCGATCCCCCAGCACCCACATGTCAGCTGAGAACCATCTTTAACTCCAGTTCCAGAGGAATCCACCACCTTCTTCTGACGTCCGCAGCATTGCACAGCACGGGTGCACAAACCTACATGCAGACAGTTCATTCATACACATAAAAAGTAAATAAAATAAAAAAAAAGATTATAAGACTAACTTCCTATCATGGAAGGGGTGGTTAAAACCTGGTAATGATATCTGTATTGGCTACACAATGACTAGAAAGAGTCAGGTGGACATGTAGCCAAATGTTTGTTTTTTTTTTTTATAAATAATAATTTTTAATTTAATTTTATTTTATTTATTTTTGTATGTGTATGAGTGTGCTGTCTGCATGTAGGTTTGTGCACCCGTGTCGTGCAATGCCGCGGAGGTCAGAAGAGGGTGTCGGATTCCCCTGGAACTGGAGTTCTCCTGGACTTGGAGTTTCAGACGGTTCTCCGCCGCCATGTGGGTGCTGGGGATCGAACCCGGGTCCTCTGTAAGAGCGGTCAGCGCTCTCAACCGCTAGGCCATCTCTCCAGCCCCTTTTTTTGTTTTTTTTTTAAAGAGCTAAACATGCTATAGATATGTATATTACTCCTTCACATTTTACTATTATTCTCTGTTCTTAGTTAATCTTTTATTAGAAAACATATCTTGAAAACAGCTAAGAATCTGGTGCCTTAAAAACAGAATGTTTTGAAACTTAGAACAAACAGAAAAAGATATACTATGAAGAGAAACAGAGGAGCTTGAACTTCACAGTTGAGAGGAGTTAGGATACAATCTACTTCCTTCATTCAACCTGTTTAGTGACTGTGATGAAAAATAGGAGATAATGACAATAGAGGAGCATGCAGGGTAAGGCCTGGACCTGAATCATCAAGTCTGTGCATGCTGTTGCCTCTGAGTGGGCTAAGAAAAAAGGTGATATCATCCCTTGAATATGGGCGGGACAAGCTAAACTAATTTGGAATTTGATTTTTATTAAGTTTATTTTGTTTTGGGTAGGGGACAGAGATAGCAAAACTGTTAATTTTAAAAATTTCCCCATTCACTGAAATAATCTCTGCCCCACTACAGCTTTCATCATCTTTCTTTCTTCCCCTCGATGCCTCACTCGACTTTCATAGCTCTTAACTATTTTTGTTCCCTAAGGAATAATTGTCCTGATAGTCTTTAATTTTAGATTGGAGTTGATTAAGTGTAAGGATTATTGATTTTATTTACAAATGTATTTTTTCCCTCGCTCTCTGTGGTGGTGGATAGCTTCTTGTTTTTAATGCACTGGGCACTTTGCTTGACCTTTTCTTTTTTTTTTTTTCTTTGTCTTTTTGAGACAGGGTCTCCCTGTAGCCCAGCTGCCTGGAGTTCACTCTGTAGACCAGGCTGGCTCACATTGTGAATCCTGAACTTATACCTTGCTCTGCCTACTCTTGAGTACTTGTGGTTACAGGTGTGTGCCCCACGCCAGCTTAAAGTTAAAAATTTTTATCTGCTGTGTTCTTTCTTTAATTTTCAACTAAGCATTACTAATGCCTTTTTACCATTGCTTCCAAGCTTCATTCGTTTTATGAGCTTTAAAATGGGTAAATACAGATAATTTGTATCATGCTGTGTTACTTATTATAATTGCTTTGATGGTATTGAGTTTAGAAATTTTAAGTTGTACCTTTTTTCTTCTGTTTTTGGAGTGCAAATCTGTTGAGGATTGAACTGCGGCTAGCTAAAGCACATGTACTACCACTGAGAAGCATCTGCAGTCCTATGTCTTGATATTTTCAAATTTCTTTTTTTTTTATTTTTTTTTAAATTTTATTTATTTCTCTTTTTTATTCTATGTGTTTGAGTGTTATGTCTGCATTTGTTTAAGTGACACCATGTATGCAATGCTGGAAGGACAGAAGAGGGTGTTAGATCCCTGGAAAATGGAGTTACAGACAGTTGTTAGATGCCATAGTGGGTGCTGGGATTTGAAACCCAGGTCTTATGTAAGACAAACCAGTGCCTTAACCATACGAAGCCACTCTCTCCAGCACCCCAGTGTTGTTTTTATAAAGTTGTATTATACTGTGAGGGTCGGAGAGATGGGCCTAGCGGTTTAAGAGTGGCCGACTGCTCTTACAGAGACCTGGGTTCAAATCGCCAAGCACCCACAATGCGGCTGGAGAAACCGTCTGTAAACTCAATTCCAGGGGAGTCCGACACCTCTTTCTGACCTCCTCGCATTGCATGACAGGGTGCACAAACTACAGCAGACCGTACATTCAATTAAAATAAATAAAAAATAAAAACTAAATAAATAAATAAATAAATAAAAATATTTTTTAAAAAGAACTGTAAGTTCAATATGTGATTTCTTTTTTTTTTTTTGGGGGGCGGGGTCTTTTTGGTGAGACAGAGGTCTCCCTGTTAGCCCCAAGCTGCCTGGAACTACACATGTAGACCAGGCTGGATTTGAACTCACAAAAGATCCGTCCTGCCTCTGCCTCCCAAGTGCAGGATTTTTTTTTTTTTTGTTATTTTTTTAAAGGATATGGCTCCCTGTAGCCCCAGCTGTCCTGGAACTCACTCTGTAGACCAGGCTGGCCTTTGAACTCACAAAGATCCCCTGCTCTGCTCTCCCCAAATCCAGGCTAGGATTAAAAGGCGTACACCACCACACCGACAGATTTTCATGTTTTGTTTGTTTTTTTAATTTTTTTTATTTCTGTTATGTGTATAGAATGTAACTGTCTCATGCAAGTTTGTGCACCCGTGTCGTGTCGTGCAATGCCAGACAGAGGTGACAGAAGAGGGTCATCGGATTCCCCTGGAACTGGAGTTCTCCTGGCAACTGGCAGTTCTAGTAGTGTGATTTCGGGAGATCGGTTCTGAGGCCGCCATGTGGGTGCTGGAGGGATCGACCCCACATCCTTCTGTAAGATGCGGTCGGTTGTCTTTTCTGAGTCTTAACCCTAGGCCAATCATCTCTCCAGCCCCCAAGTGCTAGGATTGATTTAGGATTAAGTGCGCCACCAACCCTGCCTAGTCATGTGAACTTCTCTAAGAATCCCTTCATTTATTATTAAGAAGTGCAGGCTATTTCCACCAGCTTATAAAATATTTTTAAACGCCAATTATTTAAAGTATTCAAAATAATTTTGTAATTGTTGATCTGTGATGTGTTTTAGTTATCAAATATATACCACATCAATAATATATATTGATTAGTATCCAATTGTAGTATTAGAATAATTCACTTGTCTTTAGTGAAGTATTTCTGTTTCTGACAGAAAAAGTAAATTGTTTTCATCTCTTCTGACTTAGCTAATATAGTTTGCTTGAATTCTCCCCTGCTTGCCACCATTAGAATAAGGTGCAGGTAATACATGCTGCATGATCCAAGTGATGCATGGTATATGTTATTGATTTCAACTTAGACTTTCCCATTGTCACTATGATGTAATTCCTCAAATGGAAGGCAGTGGACTGCACTTTTACTCGCCTTGGGCTCTTGACTCTCTTCAGTACACTTTCCTATTATATTTGTGTTCTTTACCTGTGGTCATTTTATCTGCTCTCTCTCGATATCTAATAAATTCTAGCTTAGAATTAAAGCAACTCCAGTGTTAGTCTTACCTGTGTATGACAACCTTACCTATTATGTCTTATGTTAAACAACCTCGATTGCTTCATTAAACATGACCTCTTAATAACGTTATGGAATGTTAAGCCTAAAAATGTTCCAACTTCCATCTGTGCAACGATCCAAGCTTTCAACTTTTTGAGGCAAGAAACCTATTAAAATATAAGTTCCTATGAGATTCGAGTCTGTAAAAATTCAGGCAAAAGGCCTTTATCAACCCTCTGATCTAAGACATACAAGAAGAGGAGTGTCAAGACCCAAATCGTAGCGTCGCCCTATAGATTAACAAAAACCTCGCCCATTGTTCACCTCGCACCCTTTCCCTAGTGGGTCCTTCTGGCAATATACTTATGCTACCGACTCAGTGCGCGGGCTCAGGCCATGCCTTTCCCTAAGCACGCAAAGACTTTCCCTACCCATGACTTGGATGAAGCCTCTGCAGGAAGCAGGCCATCTGTGCTGTCCTCATTACCTCACCCAAATCAGTCGTCCTCAGCAATTCCCAGACAGAATGCGTGCTGCACCTCAATCAGTGGATACTTCCTACAACGATAACAGTGTCGTCTGGCCCTCTCGCTCGATCATTTTCACCTGCAATTCTTTGTAACATGTGTTCGCATCACTGACAACCATTTATAAGGCGTCAAAACATGCTCGTGACTAAGCCTAAAATTATGTGAAGGGCAGAATTAACTTCTTTAAATTGTCCATAGATAATATTACAAACTCAAAAGACTTTCTCGCCTCAAATTCATTGACGAATATGCGCTTGACAACATATCTTAATGGGACTCACCATATTTCTTCCTAAAACCTTAAAAAACTAATCAATTAATTTCTGTTGTTTTATTAACATTTTTTTCTTCATCCTATAAAAATATGTAGCGAGTGTAGTTGCTAGGAACCGCAGATTGTAGCACTCCTAAGGCCCAAAGCACACCATACCCATTGTTCCCACGCAATTGTGACTACTGATCCTATTAGATGAGATAAGGCATAGCTACAAATCACCCAGATGTCACTAAGAGCAAATTATTGTAAGCAAGTCAAAACCATATTTTCTTTACCTCTCAGAAGTGAGCAAAATACCCTTAAATCTCTCAGTTGAGACTCCATCCTAACGAATTCATCTTACTTCGTCTTGGTTGGGCTAAGTGATTAATATATCTGATTGAATAATTCTGAAATATAGTGTGGGCATCTACATTATTCGTAATAATATATCATTCAGTTATCCATATGAAAGTTAAGATCTGATACTTATTCTGCTTCCGCATTTACCATCCTGGCTCTACCTGTTCTCGTATTATTTTCCTTTATATGCATAATTCCTAATGTCACTTAGTAACGTTAGTATGTTCAGAGTTTGTAAAGCAATGACGTATATAGTCACCATATAAACGATTGGTACTGCTTGCCAGTCTATTATTGTCTAGGGTGGAGATGAATAAAAAGGACAAAAAGACTTTTGTGAAGGTTGAAGAGGTTAGGCCAATTGTATATGGAGAATAATCTNGTGAGTTCAAGGGCAGACTGGTCAACATAGTGAGTCCAGGACAGCTGAGACTAAAAAAAAAAAAAAAAAAAAAAAAAAAAGACAAAAAATTAAATTAATGAAAATAAACAGCATTTAAAACTTATTTTAATTCATTTTTTATGTGTACATGGGTAAATCTGGTCTGCATGCAGGTTGGTACACCTGTGTCATTAACAATGCCTGTGAGTCAGAAGAGGGTGTTGGATTCCCGGAACTGGAGGCAAAAGTGGTCTTAGCGCGTGCCATGGGGTGCTGGGAATAGAACCGGGTCCTCTGCAAGAGCAGGCGTCGGTGCTCTTAACACTGAACCACCTCTCTTCCCGCCCCAGGCATTTTTTTAAAAGCATTTTAAAACAGAAAATCACAACATAATTAACCCACCTTATAAAAGAACAAGGGGCTGGGTGGAGAGATGGCCTAGCCGTTCAGAGCACTGACTGCTTTTGCAGAGGACCTAGTTTGATCCCAGCACCCACATGGTGCTAAGAGCCGTCTGTACCCCAATTCCAGGATGAACTCATTACAGTGGAATCCGCGACCCTTTGACTTCCGAGGCATTGCACGGCACGGGTGCAAGACCTGCACGCAGGTATGACCCTCATTACACATACATAAATAAATAAAATTAAAAAAAATGCTACCAGCTGAGTAACTCACAAACAGAAATTTCTTAAAAAATAAAAATAAAACTAAAAATAAATAACAAGGGCTGGCAGACGGCTCAGTGGGAAAGGCCTTGCTGAGCAAGCCTTGCACCCAGGTTCAATCCCCAGAACCCACATAAAGGTGGAGGGAGAGAACTGATGCCACAAAACCGTTCTCACCTACACACAGGCCATGGCACACACGGCCCCATCCCTACCCCACCCCGCAACCTCATACAAAACACACACAAACTAATAGATTTAAATAAAAAAAGTTAAAGAGGCAGGACTAACGGCACCATACTGTACTCCAGACACTCAGCGGCTAAGCAGGAGGATGTGAGTTCAATGCCAGCCTCATCATTCAGTGAGACCTTATCTTTAAGAAAAATGTTCTTAATGAACAAGTAAGTGATAATCAGTAGGTAGGGGCATGACTCGGTACCAGACTGTCTGGTAGGCACAAGGCCTGGGGGGGCATAGCTAGCAGTTTTGGGTTGTTTTTGTTTTTGTTTTGCTTTTAATATTGTTGATTATAGATAGGAGGAGGGCATACATCCCAGCCTGTAAGCACAGGTTAGAGGACAATGTACAGGAGGTTCCCTCCTTCCACTATGGAGCCCAGGGAAACAACTCATGATGTGACAGTTGGCGTCAAATTCGTCTTTTTACCTTCTGAGCAGCTCACTGGCCTCTACCTCGAGATTTTTTTTATTGTAAAATTATATGTGTCAGCCGGACATGGTGGAACATGCCTTAATCCCAGTACTTGGGAGGCAGAGGGCAGGTGGGTCACTGTGCGTTCGAGGGCCAAGACTGGTCTACACAGTGTTTTCAGGACCAGTAGCGGCCTTATTGGGAAACCCTGTCTCAAAACAGACCCCACCCCAAATATATGTGTATGAGTGTATGTCCTGCATGTACATAAGTGCACCCATGTGTGCAATGCCCATGGAAGGCAGAAAAAAGGGCACCAGATATCCCTTGGAACTGAAAGTTATGGGACATTGTTAGCACCATGTGGATGCCAGAACTGCATCCATGTTCTCTTTAAGAGCAGTCAGTGTGTGCTCTTAACAGTGAGCCATCTCTCCATGCCCAACTAGCAATTCTTAAATAATGTTAATTATTAGGAGACTTTTTTCTTTTTTTGAGGACAGTTTCCCTGTAGGCCCAGGTGGCCTGGAATATCAGGAGACTTTTTTAAAAATAATTTTTCCAGGTTTTGTGGGCGCTGCCTTTATATAGCAATTGGAGGCAGGAGGCAGTGCTCTTTGTGAGTCAAGGCCAGCCTGGTTCTACATAGCGAGTTTCTCAGACGCCGGACTTACCGGGAGACCCTGTCTCAAAAAGACCAAACCCCCCACAAAATTTATTTTGGGGTGTCTTGTGTCTCGCTTTCTGTTCATCTATGACCACCAATCTATGTGTTGTCCTGGAGAGCCAGAAGACGGGCACCATTATCCCTTGGAATGGAGGTTGCAGGCACCTATGAGACGGTTGCTGGAAAAATTAGCTCAACTCGGTCCTTCTATAAGAGCAGCCAAGTGGCTCTTCCACTTCTCTTGGCAGGGACCGGTTTGATTCCAGCCCCACATGGTGGCTGAGATACCGTCTTAACTCCAGTTCAGGGAACTGACACCCTCTTCTGACCGCGGAGGCATTGCACGGGACACGGGTGCACCAACCTACATGCAGAAGTTACATTCATATAAATAAAAAATAATTACATAAAATTTTTAAAAAAAATAATTAAAAAAAAAAAAAGCAGCCAAGTGCTCTTAACGCTGAGCCATCTCCTGGCCCCAGGTTCACTTTTGTTTTTCGAAGACCGGGTCTTGGGGCTGGGGGAGATAGCCTAGTGGTTTAAGAGCGCCGACTGCTCTTGCACGGAAGACCGGGTTCGATCCCCAGCCACCACATGGCGGCAGAGTGAGCAACCGGTCTGTAACTCCCAATTCCAGAGAACTCCAGATCCAGGTGGGAACCGTCGCCCTCTTCGACCTCGAGTATTGCACGACACATGGTGCACAAACACCTCATGCAGACCAGTACATTTAACACGATAAAAAAAAAACAAAAAAAAAAAAAAAAAAAAAAAATTATTTCATATATTTATATATATTACTTTATATATATTTAAAGACATGTGTCTCATTTCTGTTTAATTCGGTCAGCGCCTCTCTGCCTCCACCCTGCCAGGGGGGGGTTACGTGTGACAGAAGTGGCCAGCGACTTTTTTTTAGAGTCTCATTCTGTTACCCAGATGGGCCTAAAACTCACTAAAACTCCTAGGCTGACCTTGAACTCAAACCTCCTGCCTCAGCCTCAGCCTCTGGAATCCCCGAGTCTACAGGCTTAAGGACCACCTTGCCCACCTCTCAAGGACCTCTTCAGAAATGTTTTAAACTCTGCATGTTGCTGACTCTAGTGAAGTGTTATTTTCAGGTAGGCTGGGGGCACACACTTTTAATCCCACTCAACGTGGGAGGACAGATGCAGGCAGATCCTATGTCGAATTTCACGACTCAGACTGGTCTACATAGTAAGGTTCCAGGACAGCTGGGAAAAAAAAAAAAAAAAAAACCCTGTCTCAAAAGGTTTGGGGGAAGAGGAGAAGAAAAAGAAAAGCAAAGGTCTGCCTTGAGAAGTAGCTTCCCTGGATACTCAGGCGTAGGTATAATTTGATGGGCGGGAGCTTCCCAGGAAGCCTCTAAGAGTAAAAGACAGGACCAAGATCAGGACACCTGTGAGGTCAGCTCAGGTGAGACCCACCTGCAGAAGCCCCGCCCACACTGGCACGTGGCTCTTCAAGGGCTCCAGGATGACATGAACACTTTCAACAGGATGCGTGAGGCAGGACAGTTGGTGGACACCCTTGGAAACAGGCTTGCTGAGCCACAAAGAGTTTCTTCAGTGGGGTCCATACATCCTCCCTAGTGCAATTTGAAGGACACATTTACACTAAGCTAGGTCAGGGGGAAGGAGTGGTTACTCCTGGATTGTCAGGTGGGGGTGGAGTGCAGTGATAAAGCACATAGCAAGCATGCAGCAAGCTTGGCAATTAACTGTTGGAGGAATTCTGTTTGGGGGTGGAGAGATGGCTAGTGGTGGGCACTTGCCTAGCAAGCCCCAGGTCCTCGGTTCTAACTGAACACCATTTTAGTGTGAATTGGAGCGATGTGAGCAAACCTGTTTAAACAAGGCTAACTTGTCCTTACAGGGTTCAAGGCAGAGAAGAAACAGTAAGGTCCTTAGGCGGAGAGCTTTCCTTGTCTGTTAGCTGGGTCTAGTAACATTTCTCTTAGCTTTATGAGCATTAAATTATGTAATGTACAGGGTTTGGCAAGTTAATGTCAGGGTCTTCTTAGAACTATATACTACAAAATAGCATGTGTACAATTTTGTTTATATAAGCTTGTAGACAAGGGCTGGAGAGATAGCTCTGGGCTTCTGAGCACTTCCTGTTCTCACAGGATCCCAGTTCCTCCGCGTGTCTGGTCCAATCTCCTATCTGAGTTCCTGGCCTGATTTCCTCAGTGATAGACTGTGACCTGCAGGCTGAAACAAACCCTTTCCTTCCCAGGCTGCTGCTTTTTTTTTTTTTTTTTTTTTTTTTTGTATTTGAGACATCGGGTTCTCCCTTTAGGTCCCAGCTGTCTGGAACTCACTTTGTAGACCAGGCTGGGCTTGAACTCAAAGATCCGCATGCATCCGGTGCTTTTAACAAGTGTTTCTCATTCCGGGGTAAAAGGAAGCAGAAGCACACAGCTTCCTGCCGGCCCCATAATCAGGAAAGCCGCTGATGCCAGTCAGTGTCCTGTGGCCCCTTCAGCACCACTACAAGCCCTCACTATCCTCTCTGAGAACAGAAGGCACAGCAGGAGACTTTTCAGGAGTGAGCTGCCCTAGAGCTACTCGTGCTCAACTGGAGTTGCTTGTCAGATGCACAGAGCTGTGCTCCGCCCTTGTCCTGCAGGTGAACCTAGGGCTCCCTTGTGCTCTCCACTGAGATTAACGGCCTCAAGCCTTGAAAGGTAGCACTGGCCAGCTCACTGCAGGGCTCTAGCCTCAAGCCACTTGCGCCCTGTTCTCAAGTGAATGAACTGTCCTGAGAGAACAAAAGTCCCAGAAGCTGCATGCAGATTCCCAGTGTACCACACCCAGCAGGAGAGTTGTATTCTTTAGTGAGTGGTTGACTAGCAAGGGAAATCACAGTGGAGATACAAAACCCCTTCTACTTTCTTTTTTTTTCCGTTTATCTATCTATCTATCATCTATCTATCTATCTATCTATATATTATTTATTTTTGGTCTTTTTTGAGACAGGGTCTCCTGTAGCCCCGCTTGCCTGGAGCTCACTCTGTTAGACCAGTTGCCTTGAAATCAAACAGCTCCCACCTGCCTATCTGCCTCCCAAGTGTGCTAGATTAAAGGCATGCACCACCATGCCCGGCTCTTCAGTGGAATTTTAATAGACATTCTCGGGCGGAGGAGAGATGGCCTAGTGGTTTTAAGAGCATGACGCTCTTACAGAGCGGTTCACGATCCACAGACCCACATGGTGGTGAGAAACGTCTGAAACTCCCACTTCCAGGAGAACTCCAGTTTCCAGGGGAATCCGATACCCTCTTCGACCTCCTCGGCATGCACGATATGGGTGCCCAACCCTCATGCAGGGATCAGTAACATTCATACACTCTACAGTAAATAAAGTTTTGTAAATATTAAGTAAAAAGAATTAAAAAAATATTAATTTTTTTTAAATTTATTTGTTTGTGTACACACACATATATCTGCACAATGTAAAGCAGACCAAATACCATCATATTTCATATTTAGTCTGGCTAAAACATAACAAATAACAACAAACAACAAAATAAAAATGAAGTTTTATTCTATGCAAAATGTTCTACAACAGAAGTTATTGGGCTGGCATGGTGCATGCCTTTAAGTCCAGTACTTGGGGGTAGAGGCAGGCGGATTCTTGTGAGTCAAGGCCAGCCTGGTAATCCCCAATTACAAAGGGATATGATAAGGGGATCTACTCCTGGCAGGTGAGGCACTGTGCAAATGGGAGAAGAGAATTATTCCCATATACTATTGGCCTAACCTCTTCAACCTTCACACAAGTCTTTTTGTCCTTCCATCCTAGACAATAAAGCTCAGGTCAGGTATGTGTGACTTATTGTGCTTCTTACAAGTATTTGAAATTCTACTTACGATGAGATTGGAAATTATGGCTATATAGGAAATAAGAGTAGTAAACGAGAGCCAGAGGATGATATGGATGAATTAGTCAGGATCTTAACTATGATACTACATGAGAATTGAAAATTATGACGGGCGGTGATTCATGAGTGTGAGATGTGGAGAGTCATGATTTCATACGATATAATCAATATCAGAATATTAAATATAAACACCAAACCAGAAGGTAAGAAGATGAAGTAGGTGAGCAAAAACAGAGTTAAGGTTTTGTGTATGCAGGGAAGGAAGAATAGTGGAAATGTGTCTTACAATATTTCTTCTTGGACTTGGGATGGCTAGCCTCATAATGGCGGTTGCACTTGCCCTAACGATGGTGCAGGGCAGTCTGTTGATCACAGCAAATTCAGAAAATACGCAAACTCTAAGGAGTAAAGTTGAAAGAGAAGGTTTAAAAGAGAAAGTTACCATATATTTATTAGGTATGAGAAGATCCTTAAGAGGATTAGTTGTGACAAGAGAAAAGAGCAAGTTGATTATATATTTTGTAGTAAATATTGGATAGACAATTAAAATGATATTCTGCCCTGTCGTTCGTTTATTTTTATATTCTGTTAGAAGTTCAAATGGTGACTTGGTTTTAAAATTACAAAAAGTGCACATGGTGGCAAAAAATATGTGAGTGAAGGCATGTAGAGCATCTCTTACGTGTGAAGATCCCTGAGTTGGATGCAGGAGGAAATCTTTGCTGAGGTCTGCTGAGCAGGAGAGCATGGGATGGTTGCGTGGGGAAACAGCGCTTGCGTTTCCTGAGAGGTCTCCAGTGTCCATGAGGAGGAGTATGGCTGCTGTGGGAAATGCTGCACCCTGCCACACGTAGCTAAGAGAAGCAGGAGAGACACTAGTGCATAAGAATGTCGAGTGATAATCAGACATGAAGTTAGGGGGACGATGTCTTAAGTGACTCCTGCATGTGTTTGTCTGTGAAGAGATTGTATTAAGTGTGTGCCTAGATTACAGACCGGAATCTTCAAATTTAATTTTTTATGCCAAATGTGTATAACTTTGGTTGTGATGCAAATATTGAGTAACTTTCACTGTAATAAGTTATCTTTATGTTAACATTCCAAAAGTTAAAGTCGTAATGAAGCAATCATTTTTAATAAGAAACATAATATTTTCATACACAGAGTAAGACTAACACTGGATTCTATTCTAACTAGAATTAGTATCATGAAGAGCATAAAATAAAGAGTAAAGAACCAAATTATAGGAAAGTGTACTAATAGGAATTCAAGAGCCCAGGGAGTAAAAAGTGCAGTCACATGCCTTCATTTGGGATTACATCATAGAATGGGAAGTCTAAGGTTGAAATCAATAACAATACATGATCACTGACAGCAGCATGTATTACTCTGCATTATTCAATGGTGGCAAGCAGGGAGAGAAATCAAGCAAACTATATTAGCTAAGTCAGAAGAATGAAAACAATTTACTTTTTCTGTCAGAAACAGAAATACTTCAGTAAAGACAAGTGAAATATTACTACACATACTATATAATATGGTATACATATATACTACACAAGCAAAATTATTTTGAATTCTTTAAATTTGGTTTAAAATATTTTATAAGCTGGTGGATAAATTCCTCTTTATAAGGGATTCTTAGAAATTCACATACTAAGCCAGGTGTGGTGGCGCACGCCTTTAATCCTAGCACTTGGGGGGCTGGAGAGATGGCCTAGGGGTTAGGAGCACCGACCGCTCTTACAGAGGATGTGGGTTCGATCCCCAGCACCCACATGGCGGCCTAGAACCATCTGAAACTCCAATTCCAGGGGAACTCCAGTTCCAGGGGAATCCGAGACCCTCTTCTGACCTCTGCGGCATTGCACGACACGGGTGCACAACACTTGCATGGAGACAGTACATTCATACACATACAGAAATAAATAAAATTAAAAAAACAAAACAAAACATGAAATCTTGTCGGGTGTGGTGGTGTACGCCTTTAATCCTAGCACTTGGGAGGCAGAGGCAGGCGGATCTTTGTGAGTTCAAGGCCAGCCTGGTCTACAGAGTGAGTCCCAGGACAGCTGGGCTACAGGAGACCCTGCCGAAAAAAAAAATAAAAAAAAAAATCCTAGCACTTGGGAGGCAGAGGCAGCAGCTCTTTGTGAGTTCAATTAGCCTGGTCTACAAGTGGTTCATCGGGGGCTACAGGGGACTCCTGTCTCAAAAAGACCCCCCCCCCCAAAAAAAAAAAAAAGAAATTCACATATTGAACTTACAGTTCTTTTTAAAAAAATTATTATTTATTTATTTATTTATTTATATGAATGTACTGTCTGCATGTAGGTTTGTGCACCCGTGTCATGCAATGCCGCCGAGGTCAGAAGAGGGTGTCGGATTCCCCTGGAATTGGAGTTACAGACGGTTCTCAGCCGCCATGTGGGTGCTGGCGATTGAACCCAGGTCCTCTGTAAGAGCAGTCGGCCCTCTTAACCGCTAGGCCATCTCTCCAGCCCTACAGTTCTAAGACTACCTTATAAAAACAAACACTTGGGGTGCTGGAGAGATGGCTTCAGTGGTTAAGGGCACTGGTTGTTCTTACAGAAGACCTGGGTTCAAATCCCAGCACCCACATGGCAGCTAACAACTGTCTGTAACTCCACTTCCAGGGGATCTAACACCCTCTTCTGTCCTTCTCAGGCATTGCATGACATGGGTGCACTTAAACAAATGCAGACATAACACTCATACACATGAAATAAAAAAAGGAAATAAAAAATTAAAAAAAAATAAAAACATACACTTAACCATTAGTATTTGAAAATATCAAGACATAGGACTGCAGATGCTTCTCAGTGGTAGTACATGTGCTTTAGCTAGCCGCAGTTCAATCCTCAACAGATTTGCACTCCAAAAACAGAAGAAAAAAGGTACAACTTAAAATTTCTAAACTCAATACCATCAAAGCAATTATAATAAGTAACACAGCATGATACAAATTATCTGTATTTACCCATTTTAAAGCTCATAAAACAAGAAGCTGGAAGCAATGGTAAAAGGCATTAGTAATGCTTAGGAAAATTAAAAGAAGAACACAGCAGATAAAAATTTAACTTTAAGCCGGGCGTGGGGGCACACACCTGTAATCCCAGCACTTGGGAGGCAGAGGCAGGTGTATTTCTGTGAGTTCAAGGCCAGCCTGGTCTACAGAGTGAACTCCAGGGCAGCTGGGGCTACAGGGAGACCCTGTCTCAAAAAGACAAAGAAAAAAAAAAAAAAGAAAAGGTCAAGCAAAGTGCCCAGTGCATTAAAAACAAGAAGCTATCCACCACCACAGAGAGCGAGGGAAAAAATACATTTGTAAATAAAATCAATAATCCTTACACTTAATCAACTCCAATCTAAAATTAAAGACTATCAGGACAATTATTCCTTAGGGAACAAAAATAGTTAAGAGCTATGAAAGTCGAGTGAGGCATCGAGGGGGAAGAAAGAAAGATGATGAAAGCGTTAGTGGGGCAGAGATTATTTCAGTGAATGGGGAAATTTTAAAATTATACAGTTTTGCTATCTCTGTCCCCTACCCAAAATCAAAATAAACTTAATAAAAATCAAATTCCAAAATATCTTACATCCTTATAACGAATACTGTTACCTACACACTAACTTTGAGAAACTGAACAAAATAAGTATTTAATTGGTGGGTCCCATCTAGTTCATGTGTACACTATCAACATGAAGATGAATTGCTCCTATTTAATCCCTTTAAACTCCACTTCACAGTCAATCATGGGGGTGTACACCACAATCCCAGCCCTCCTGAGGCTGAGGAAGGAGGATCACAAGTTTAAGGCCAACCTGGACTACATGGCCACTTCAAGGCAAAAACCCAATATAAAATAAAACAAAACAATAAAACTCTACTCCAGCTGCTCATAATAAATTTCTTTCTTAGCTATATTGTATTATCTCCTTTACCTTTAATAATAAGTGGTCAATCAACTAACAAGCCTACTATGAAATACTAGTTTTCCATAACAGTTAGAAAAACTATTGGGGGGGGACATCACAAGTTTCATATATTTGGTTCCAGGGTATTAATGTTCTTAGAAAAAAGAAAAATCCCTCTCATACACATGGCTAACTTGGACACTTAGAGACTATGTAATAGTTAAGATATGCCAAAAGCTCTAAACAAATACAATCAAAGAAGCTACAAGGTATGCTATCAGTATCTAGGCAACAGTATTTTTAAAAATTAGTTACTCTTAAAAAAAATTAGTTACTCTTGGGCTGGAGCAATGGCTCAGTGGTTAAGAGCCCCCAATGCTCTGCAGAGGACCGGGTTCGATTCCCAGAACCCACATGGCAGCTAAGAACTGTCTTTAAGCCAGGCATGGTGGCACATGCCTTTAATCCTAGCACTCAGGAGGCAGAGGCAGGAGGATCTCTGTGAGTTCAAGGCCAGCCTGGTCTACAGAAGTGAGTTTGTGAGTTCCAGCCCAGCTGGGGCTATAGGGAGACCCTGTCTCAAAAAGACCAATAAATAAATAAATAATAAATAAATAAATAGTTAAACTGTGATAACAAGTTGTAAAACTGTATCAGCCTCTGCAAACTCTAGTAGGAGCTGAGATACTCAAAATACAGCCCTATTTAGTGCCCACAGGGCTTTCTTGGGCTCACTCTTCAGTACTGCCAACAAAACAAATTAAAACCCTTATAATTATCTTCTCTTAGTATTTTAGTGCTAGACTATTTCAGAGAACAAAGACTGTTATCAAAATCGAGTGGCAGACCTACAAGATTTTCTAAGAAGCCTTTTTCAAAACAACAAAAAAGTTATTTTGGAACTTAAGACCATTTGGAAGCTAAATCAAAACATCCTTCTTATGGGATGTCTCCAAAATGAAGCAATAGACCACTTTGGATAGTCCAACTCATATGAATATCTTTTACAGAGAGCCTGTTGGCCTGAATAATGTCAACTTTAAGAGAAAAAAAAAGTAACCAACAGTGCATATAGTTCAGAAGTAATCTGCACTTTGAAACACAGTTTTCACTTCTGTGTTTGGGTATAATCTATTTAAAACAATGTCCTATTATAGAAATTTAGAATGCTCTAAAGATATGTCTAATTTTTTTTTTGAGACAGGGTCTCCCTTTAGTCCCAGCTGTCCTGAAACTCACTATGTAGGCCAGGCCAGCCTGGAACTCACGGAGATCCACCTGCCTCTGCCTCCTGAAAGCTGGGATTAAAGGCATGTACCACCACACCTGGCCTGAAAGAGAACTTCAACTCCTCTAAGGTAAGCACACTGATATCGACAATGTGGGTAGGATTTAAGGATGTCTACTTTGAACATTATGAATCCCCTTAATTACAAACTGCTGTATCACCATGGAACTATCTTTGATACAAGCAAATAAAATACAAGTACTGCCTGAACCTGCTATACAAAAACTGCAAAAGATAATTTTAAGGTAGACTTAAATGAAAAAATGACAACCCTCAACAATGAGGTAATACCTATTCTAATTGTATCAATTCATCCAGATAAATCAGTTCTGAGCACTGGCACACACACCAACATCCTTCGAGAGGAAAGGGATGAAATCCAGACATGTTACTTTAGATTCCTTGAACAAACTTAACTGTTCCAAATGGTAATCCCTATAAATCCCTTATTTTTTGCCAGAAGTATAAATCCATATTGTTTGGTCTAAAAAGAGAAAGTGCTTTGAACACATTTATTTTTCTTTAAAGGTAACTTTTACTCTAGAAACAAAATATTCCAAACTGTAAAATGATTAAATACTAATAACCAAATAAAGTACCCAACACCAACTATCATATTTAAAAAGGCAACACTTGGGGATGGAGAGGTAGCCTAGTGGTTAAGAGCACTGACTGCTCTTACAGAAGACCCGGGTTCGATCCCCAGCACCCACATGGCAGCCGAGAACCATCTGAAATTCCAATTCCAGGAGAACTCCAGTTCCAGGGGAATCCGACACCCTCTTCTGACCTCCGCAGCATTGCACGACACGGGTGCACACACCTGCATGCAGACAGTACATTCATACACATACAGAAATAAATAAAATTTTAAAAAATTAAAAAATAAATAAAAAGGCAACGCTTGCAGTCTAGTCCTAAAAATACTTCTCAGTCCTTGTTAAGACTTTCAAGTCTATGGCTTCTCATATGTGTATATTGCTGCAATTCTCTTTAAAAGTCACTTGATTCACGAGTCTGTTTTCTATCATGTTGCCTTTATTGAAAAGTACCCGCCATCTCCTCAAACACATGAAGAAGAGTGGAGGGTTGAGATCGGCCTGAGGACTTCCGTTTTGTTTGTCTTTGTTTTGCTCATACTCTTTGCTCCCACTACTCTGTCCTATGGGTTAGAGCTCCCTGTGCTTCTGGCTAAATTGGGATACCATAGCCAAAAACACTCGCAAGCATCCACTCCCTGACTTGGCGGCTCTTGCTAAAGTGGCAAGCATCTAATGCCACCCTCACCTGATG
>VZQC01002141.1:2558487-2620515 GCA_009823505.1 Rhizomys pruinosus | reverse complement strand
AATACTAAAGCCTTGGGCTATCGCACATTAGGACAATAGAGTATATTATTGCAGGAGCTCTGACATCAGTGATGGATTGTTCTACCAGGGGATGTTGGCCAGGGGATCCAAGCCCACCAAAAAGTTAAAGGCTCCTTGCATCTAAAATGGGATATCTGCAAGTGGCGTACAGAGGTAGAATAAGACCCTTGCTGCCGAAAGTGACCCTCCGTTAACATATGGGAGGGATATGTTATTGTAAGACATGCTCACGTTTGCAAGTGCATACAAGATCGGACTCTGGAAAATATTGGCCCTAATTAAAGTGTTACCACTAAGGCCACTAAGACCTATAATAGCACAACTAATGAACCGCTTCCTTCGGTCTCCCTGATAGGTCAAGCCTAGAAGCTCCACCGTCAGCAACCATCTCCACCTCCACCTGCCCTGGGAAATACTGCTCGCAGCAGAGGCAGCCATTGTGCCTGTATATCCACAATCTAAATTGGCTATTGGCTCTCTCCTTGGAGAATTAACCCATGGCTTCGATGCCACAAGCCTACATCCTCTACAGGTTTAGGAGATGTTATCAAAGCCACAGATAAGACCCTGTCATATTCATCAGGGGGTAAAAATGTATTCATGAATTAACACATCATCCAAACATATGTGTCTATTGGTTCTACATTTAATAAGGTTAGGGATCTGCATGTTCCCCTTTAGGATGATATTGGCTGTGGCTTTGAGTTACTGTATATGGCTTTGATACCTGTATATGGCTTTGATATACATCTGTGGAGAAAAATGGTCCCTCACAATCTCAATTCCCTCTAGGGACTTTAAGCATGAAGTGTACCTGCTGCGAATGTTTGTCAAAGGCTTTCTCTGCGTGAGTTGAGATGATGGTGTGGTTTTATCTTTCACTCCATTTATATGCTTATGTTGCATATTTTTATTTATTTACATGTGTGGAAACATCCCTGCATCTCTGAATCAAGAATCCAATCGTGCATTCACTAGATGCGAATTGGATTCTTTCTCATATAGTGCGGGGTCCTTTTATATGTGATTGCCCAGTAACTGTATTTAGGACTTTTGGCATCCTGCTTGTTCTTAAGAAGATGCGGAGCCTTCGTCCCTCCATCTATGTTTTCTCCTTATGTGTGGCGTACTTATACTTGTGGTATGGTTGGCCCGGTTCCGGCTCTTTGCTATTGTGAGAGAGCTGCAATAAAATCGCGTGAATGTGCATATTCTATTGCCTGGTTTTGGTTAATAGAGTGATGTATTTGACCTTTCAATAATAGGAAGGAAATTTAGTGGGAGAATTCCCTCTGTATACATTCTAAACAATTTGAGTAATAAATTGGTTTGTAAGTCATTTTGTGACTAATGTTTTATAGATTTCTGCCCTGAAACCATCTGAACCTGGGCTTTATTTTTTAAGTCCGCGGGAGTTTTCTTATTACATCTTCAATTTCTTCATGATTATTGATGGAATCGTGTAAAGTGCTGTGTCTATTCTCTCTTTGGTTGACAGCTTCGGTGCAATTCCTAGTGATTTCAAGATATCATCCATGTTTCTAGGCTTTTCAAACATTGGATAGAGATTATAGGTTTTGAAAGTATCCATTGTATGATTGTCTGACTCTTTTCATTGTCTGTTGTAGACTATTCTCCTTTTCATCATGGATTAGTGATTGATGAGGTTTTGTTTCCCTTACTTCTTTTGGTTGATGGCCTAGGAGGTGCGTCTATTTTGTTTATTCTTTTCCAAAGAACCAACTTTTGGATTCATTGATTTTTTGTATTGTGTTACTTTTGTCTATTTCATGATTTCTTGCTCTGGGAACTTTTGTTATTTCTTCCTGTTCTGTTCTGTTTAGGGTTCATCTGTGTTGCCTCTCAAGTGCTTTTTAGCTGGGTATATTCTTCCCACTTGTGCTCTTTTTCTGTTTTCTAATGTAGGCACCCAGCGTTATAAACTTCCCTCTTAGGACTAAGCTCTTCAATCTTCCAAGTAATCCATAGAGTTTGTTGTGTTTGTATTATCATTGATCTTTTCAGTTCCAGGAAGCTATTCCTTTCTTTATTCTCTTTTCTTGACCCCATTTTCATCATTCAAGGAGTGTGTTGTGGTTGTGGTCTTCCATGCTCGTTCTTGATAAATTAGTAAGGCTCCACATATCCTCGGTGTTAAATATTGGTGATCTTTATTGCACTGGTGGTCTTACTAGATATGCAAATGAAATTTTTTCTCCAATCTTTTTGCGTTTGTGGAGGTTTCTTCTGTTCCCAATATGTGGTTGATTTTGAGAAAACTGTTCCCATGAGTTGCTAAGAGAGGAAAGTGGCTATTACTGTGGGTATGTAGGTGTGGAATTATTCCGTAGGTATGGTCTGTTGAGTTCCACTTGAGTATCATAATAGTTCAGTTTTCAAGATGGTCTCTGTTTATTCTTTGTTCTATTGACCTGTCCAAAGGGTTCTTAAGTGGGGACTGAAGTCCCCCACTACGGAGTATACGGGGTTTAAATCTTGTTGCCTGTGGCCCTCAGGAATTGTCTTTACTCAAAAGGTTTTGGTCGCACCAGAAGTTTTGGTGCATAATATATAAATTATATAACCTATAATAGACTTATATATATATAATAATATGTATATAAATTTGAAATCTTCGTTGTAAATTGGTTCCTTTGATAAAAATGCTTGAATGGCCTTATTTTTTGTACTCTTTTGATTTTCGTTTTACTTTGAAGGTCTCTATTTGTCTGGGTTTATATCCCTAATTCCCGAATACAACACACGCTGCTTTCTTTTTCCGAGGTACAACTCCTATTTTCTTGGAATATTTTATTCTAATCTTTCTTTCACTTTATGTTCGATGTGCCCTTAGTCGTGTCTGAAGTTACGGATATGTCTTTTGTAGTCAAGTCGCAACTGATTGGGATTCTGTGTCTCCTAACCTAATTCCCAGTCTATGTCTTTTGATATAGGGAATTTTAGTCCATTATATATTTCAAGGTTATGCAGACTTAGGTTTGTGTTGCTTCCCTTTTTGCACCTTATTATCCATCGTAGGAGTTTTGGTTTGTGGTTGTGACGTGATGTTACTGCAGGTTATGCTTTTATGATTTCTCTTTCTAGATGTGTGAACTTGTTTTGATCTGGAGTGGCATGTTGTGATTATTTTTGCTCCATATTTCTTCTGTCCTCTTGAATTGCTTTCAAGTAATTTTCTTACTGAAGCGCGTTTGGTTTCATGATAATTGAACATAGAGTGTATTTTTCATCTTTTATGATTGCCATGAATGCGTGCGTAATGATTTTTTTCTATCCTGTCGCTATTATCAAACTCTCTGGTTAATCAATCATATTCTCTGATCCTGTGGTAATAGTAACCTGTGGTCGTTTGGCTACTCGTATCAGTCCTGTAAACAATAGGAAGTTTACTCCACGTTCTCTTGCTGTTCATAGATTTTGCACTTGAGAATTCAGTCCGATGTAATTCTGATAGGTTTTCTCCTTGTAGGTCACTTGTTTGATTTTTCTCTTGTTGGCTTTAAGTGGAAAGGAACTTGCGTTGCTTGTCTTGGGTCATCAGTCATTTTCAGAACTATCGATTACTCGTCGTGCTAAGAGTTCTTTTCTTGATCTTGTCTGTTTGGAGTGTTATGTGCTTCTCCTCTGATATACATTTTTGTTTGTCTTTTTTGTCTTATGCGGAAATTTTTCATCTATTATTCTGTTTGAAGATCTGACAATACCATTCTCTTGGGACACTTCTCCTTCTTCTATTCCTAAATGCGGAGGTTTGATCGTTTTATAGTGTCCCACAGCTTTCCGGTTGTTCCACTTAGTGTTGCGATTGTCATTTTTTTTAAATTTATTCTATTGAGTACTCTTTACTTGTATGGCTTTTGAAATTATGTTTTAGTGTTCTTGACGGTCTATCTTCCAAGTGCTTTAATATTTTCTTATATGTTTCATGCTTTTCTCTTCCATTTCTGTTTCTGGCTTTTTACCTCCTTTCTCTCGTCTGATTGGGATGAGGTGTTGATTTCCTTTATTATTCCTCTTGTGATCTTTAATATTTCGCACTTCTCCTTTTTTGGTGCAGAGGCCTTCATCCATATGCGTTCTTGCTGCGCCTTTGCTCGAAATACTGGTTGGTTTCCTTATCTTTTTCAACATGGGATCTTTCAGTGTTTCCACTTCCTACCGGAGTTTGTAATTCTCTCTTTCTAAGTCCTTCTTGAGTTTTTCATTCTCTTTTCTTAATTCTTTGATTTGCTCTTTATAATTTTGTACTTCTTTAAGTATGTTCACAATTGTACTTCTAATATCTGTGTTCTGGGCCATCCTCAGGGGGATCCCACTGTAGGAATCTTCCACAGGACTGGCAGAGCTTGGTGTGGGATTATCCTGCACCTTTCCCATGTGGTCCCTTCTTCGTGTCCCTGGCATATGGGTTTTCTTTTCCTGTATTCCAATGTGAATCCCAAATGCCTCTTCACTGTGTTGAAGGCTTGCTTTGCTTGCCTCCTTCAGAAGCCTTCAGTGTTTGTTTGATTGATTTGTTTTTCTCCTTTACTCCTTGCTTATGGAGTGTTGACCTCTCTAAGCTATAGGCTTTCTATTGGAAGTCTAAATCACTCTTTCCTTTCTGTTCTGAAGGTTCTCCAATGAATCCACTTGAACACTCCTTCAGCAGTCCCAGTTGGGCGGGGGAGGCATTGCTGTTTAGCCGAAGCACCAGTACCTGTGCTTCAGGTGTTCTTGGGAGATCCCAGATCTCAAGACTCACACAAACCCACCTTTTATACCAGGTGGGAGTTCAACTCCGCCCCAACAGCCACACAACAATGAAATCCAATCAAATAATCCTCCTGGCTGAAGCACCCAGCTGCTACCTGTGCTTCAGTTGGTCTTAGGAGATGCCCAATCCAATTTTATTTATTTTTTTGTGTGCGAGTATGAATGTACTGTCTGCATGTAGGTTTGTGCACCTGTGTTGTGCAATGCCACAGAGGTCAGAAGAGGGTGTCTGATTCCCCTGGAAGTAGAGTTAAAGATGGTTCTCGGTTGCCGTATGGGTGCTGGGGATCGAACCTGGGTCCTCTGCAAGAGCAGTCAGCAGTCAGCGCTCTTTACCTCTAGGCCATCTCTCCAGCCCCTCAGCAAATTTAATTTTACAAATGCTCTGAAATATGTATGCACAATTAAATAAAAGTCTGGAACATACTATTTACTCATCTCCCTGTGTGTTAAATATAAGAAATTTTCTTTTACCAAAAATCATGTCATTTTCTAGTTTTTGTTACAAGTTAAAACTTATATTTTAAAATAAAATTTCATATTAAATACATTTTTTAATTAGACAAAAAATTAAGCTTGCAAATTTGCTGTAGAAACGTATTTGTCATTTTTTTTTTTTGGTCTTTTCCAGACAAGGTCTCCCTGTACCCCCAGCTGTCCTGAAACTCACTCTGTAGACCAGGTTGGCCTTGAATTCACAAAGATCCTCCTGCCTCTGCCTCCTGAGTGCTAGGATTAAAGGTGTGCGCCACCACACCTGGCTGTATTTGTCATCTTATTTTAATGTAAACCCATGTTTTGCTTGAGAAATGGACAACATTCAATATATTAAATTAACTAAAGAGATCTCAAAAGAAACCTACTAAAGGCTAGCTAAATTGGCTTAGTCAATTCTAGGTCTTGTTCTAGGTATCTCCGTTTTAAAAACTAGAGCAGATAGAACACTTACTTTTAACCAGAAAAATCTGCATTACTTGGAACACATCACAAAGAGGCTTTTCCTTCTAATAAAATATAACACAAGGAAGTTAAAATCACTTCTGTTGATTAATTAAAAAACACACTAATGAGGACCTGTCTCCTAGTCATAGTGTCTCATTTTCACTGGAGGTACACATGTCTAAATACTTGCCCATGCTTGGAATAGTGCTCTTCTTTAGTTCATTAATATAGCTCAACTAAAGCTATTTTTATTATTTTATTTATTGATCTATTTGTTTTGCACTCACTCTAAGAATGAAATGGGTAGAACTCATTGTGCCAAAGTTAAATTATACCAGAAGTTAATGGGGAAATTCTTCAAAGCAGTATATGTGGAAAACAGAACAGAATGAAAAACAAAGAAAATCACTTTGGTGATTTTAAGCCACAGAACGTTCAGTGATGAGACATGGTGACATATTACCCCAAACCAGACAGCACAGCCCTATGCTATAGCAAGATGACAATCCCTTTAAAACACAGAGGTAATAGAGGAAGGCATTCTGTTTGTTCTGTCCTCATATGTGAACACTTTAAATGCATGTCCTTTATCTTAGCCAAACAAGTGATAAATGCACTTTTTATTCTAAGAGCATGGCCTTTAGATCACATTAGAAATAGCCTCATGAAATAGCTGAATCTTCTCTTCAATTTCTTGCAAGAAAGCAATTAAATTATTAATTCTTCAAGGGCATAAAGTCTAAGCATTTATATTTCTGTTCTTTAATAGCCTAATGCCATCTAATACATAATACGTAATCAGTAAATGTTTACTGAAAATTTTTAATTCACTTAAAATATAAAGGAATGAATATTAATTAGGCTAAATTCTAAAATATCACATTCACAACCATGCTTTTCATCGCACTTAAGAAGCTCACACACTGAAGTTACTTGTGTTTCATATAGAAGATGTGTTTCCCTAGATTCACTATCAGGAAGTAATCCTCAAAATTCAATGCTATGAATTAGTATAAGTGGACACTGAATAATTAAAGAAAGTTGAGGACATCCTTACTGGCAACTCTACACCTAAAATTGTGTGGAGGAAAAGAATGCAGGTTTAGCTATTTACAATGCCTGCTAATGCTCATAACAGTTCAGGTGAGGGAAACACAATTAAATCCAGTTTTATGTAGATAAGGAAGTATATTTCAAATGCAATAAATCATGTGTTCACTTCTCTACCTAGTAAATGAAACATAGGATGCAAAGTACTGTGGTACTGACTGACTTGAGTTTATCAGGGTCTCCTAGATGGGCTATCAGGACGAATCACTATCCTGATTATGAAATTGCCATTCACACAAGAAAGATAGACTGCCTTGGCCCTTGGGGTCAAGAAAAGGTTTACACAAGATATTTCTCTCACCTCTCTCCCAGGGCTTCTACCATTTCCATTGCTGTTCAAAAAGAAAATCCCCAAACCTCAGAAATTTAACAGATGTCTTTACTAAATGCACAAGATTAATACTTTCATTCTCTTATTTTCTTTTTTTTTTTTTAAATGATCAAACTTTTTAAATTTTTATTTATTTTTGTATGTGTGTGAATGTATTGTCTGCATGCAGGTTTGTGCACCCTTGTCGTGCAATGCCGCGGAGGTCAGAAGAGGGTGTCGGATTCCCCTGGAACTGGAGTTCTCCTGGAATTGGAGTTTCAGACGGTTCTCGACCACCATGTGGGTGCTGGGGATTAAACCCGGGTCCTCTGTAAGAACGGTCGGCGCTCTTAACCACTAGGCCATCTCTCCAGCCCTCATTCTCTTATTTTCACTCACATAAGATACCTTTTTTAAAAGCCAGGTGTGGTGGCACAAACTTTTAATCCCAGCACTCGGGAGACAGAGGCAGGCGGATCTCTATGAGTTAAAGGCCAGCCCGGTCTACAGAGTGAGGTCTAGGCCAGCTGGGACTAAAGGGAGACTCTGTCTCAAAAATAAAGAGCAAAAGGCAAATTTCCACGTATCCACTCATTTTTTACATTTTAATCATCTTTGTCCATTCTGTAGTTGTGCCCTTCTCTCATTCTTCTCAGTCTCTTTTTGTTTGTTTGTTGAGAGAGATTTAAGCCCAATTAGACAGTGGTTGATTTCTCCCTGATGACCGATAACAGTGCCACTACTGCACCAATAGAGGTAGTTTACTATGCCAGTCTTTGTGGTTATTAGGCTTTAGAGCTGGGTTGGACCACTGATTAATTCTCTATTAGCAGCTTGCGTTAACATCTTCTAGAATCATGAGAACTAGTCGTCAAGGAAAAGGCTCATGGTCAGCTCCTGCTCCATTGCTACAAGTCCTATGTTCAAACCGTTTCCTGTTTTCAACAGTGGGGTCTTACCTTCTATTGCTAAAATTACTCCTGGGATGCTCTGACAAAGTCTGGCCTCTTCCTCTCTGGGTCTTGCAGCAAAACAAGGTACAAAATCCACCAAACCATAGTTTGGAAAATCTTAGTGAGTTTATTTGGGTTTCTTAGTAGAACATGAGCAAGGGTTACTTATAGAAGGGGAGTACCCCCCCCCATTCTAAGGCTGCATTGGAAAATCCACAATCATGCTTAGATCCTGATTCAGAGAGCATATTAAAATGGTTAAGAGAGGAGTGAGAGAGGTGGGCTGACCTCATGGTGTTTTCCACTTATATACACTTAGCTCCTCACACTCATACAGCCAAAGCAGTCTGGTAGCTGACTCTCCTCGATCCTCTTTCTCTTTCGGAACGTCAGCAGTACTACTTACTATCCTGGGCAAGCAGGTGAACCTAACCTTGGAAAAAGGTGTGTGTCTAAACCTTGCCTATCCAGCTTGCCAGGTGGAGGATGATTCTGTGTAACACTTTATCCCTTTCTCCAGCTCCTACATTCTTTGCACCACCTTCTTCTGAAAGAGTCTCTGAGCCTTGGAGAAAGTAACAGATGTGGGATGATTTTCCTCCTATGGTTCCAAGGCATTGGACTCTCAGGTCTTTTCATTGTCTGTTTTCAGTGGACTGTTGGTCCATTTCAGGGGTATTACTCCTATTATAAAAATCCAAATAGAAAGAAGCAGGGACATCTAAAGAAACACCATTATAACAACCTAACCTGTGGGTATACATGCAGGTGTATCAGCTCCATCTAGCAAACCAATTGCAGTGAACTCCCCACTGGGCCTATAATGTCTCCTGCTACTGGTGGTTGACTAGGCTTATAGTAGGATATGTGTACTCCTCCCTGAGGAGTGAGACTTAAATCCAGGTGGAATTTTTTTTGGATGTACATATACTAGATGAGCCACTATTGAACCAGCAGGAACATATTGCTTGGTATGTCCATAGTGCAGCATGTGGGGCTCATCATTGAGCATAACTGCAGATGACAATTTTCCCTCAGCCCTCTGCATAGTGCCCTCTGGAACTATGAAGGCCAGCCATCCAGCAACATGGAGTTTCCAGCTTAGTCCCTGTGAGATTTTTCTTTCTCCCATGCTCACATCATATGGCACCTTCAATAATAGGGTCTTACTGTGTCCTTCTAGTGTGCAACCAATGTTAGTGGCAATAGCCTTTATTGTTTGGGGGTCGGGGGACTTCCAGGGCTCCCTGGACATCAGTTCATAGGAAGGCCACCCATCCCTGATACTGGGTTTTCATTTACTAACTGATGGCTTCTGGGAGGGCTTTCTTCCATCCTTGTACTGTTCCTTCTGTGCTTAAAAATTTAACTCTTCTTTTAGTAACCTATGTTTCCTATCAATCCTGACCCAGTAGTTTTGTAGGGAACATGGAAATACCATTGAAACTGGTTGTTCTCAGCCTAGGTTTTTACATAAGTATTTGTAAAATGAGTTCCCTTGGCACCCATACATGACAGTTCAGTAAGGGCCTTACCCATTTCTCTTTGGCAGGGAAAGTTCTGAGTAAGTCCTATGGCAGTGTCCACACAAGTGAGAGCATACTTGCATACTTTGCAGACTGGCTGGGGCCTTATATAATCTATTTGTCAGTCTCTTACAGGAGAGGCTTATTGTGAAGTCTGTCTCAGAGGGATGGGATGAATGGTTATATTGCTCTCCTACTCCGTTTCTACATAACTTAAAATAATTCCATCTGCCCCTATATCTCACAGCCTCACAATCCAGGTGGCTAAGGGTTCCTTCATTGAATGTTTGAAAGTCTTCCCTAGATCCAACAGCTGAGTATTCTCTGATTAACATAGTCTCCTGCACTGAGCTGTTGTTAAGACCTCCATCATCATGCAGGTGGATTTTCTTTCTTTTTAGTAAATGTCAAAACCAAGGGTAATCTTCCACTCTCTCCAGTTCACTTTCCACAGTTTGGAAAATCCTAGTGAGTTTATTTAGGCTTACTAACAGAGCAGGAGGTGAGGGCTTACATACAGAAGAATACCCTTATCCCCTTCTAAGGCCACATAAGAAAATCCACAATCAGGCTTTGGTCCTGTGACTTCCCAACAGCTGTTCAAATGTTAAGAGAAAGAGAAGGATCCACCTCATGGTTTCTCCATTTATATAAAGTTAGCCCTGCCTCTTCATACAGCCAAGACAGCCTGCTGGTTGTTAGAGGCAGCTGGATGGTCAACAGCCAAGCTTACATTCCTGGGCAAGCAGGTACAACTAATCTTGGGAAGAATGTATCTGTCCATAGCTTGCCAGCACAACTTACCAGACAGAAGATGATTCTATACAACATCTTCAAGTTCTGGGTGAAAACAAATGGCTCCAAAATGTGTTACTTTGGTAATCCCACTGATATATGTGTCTATTTTTGTGGCAGTACCATGCTGTTTTGATGACTAGAGCTCTGTAAAATAATTCTGTAATCTGGTATAGTGATCTCCCCATCATTTTATTTTTCTTTTGCTGGAGACTGCTTTGGAAATCTAGAGTCTTTTGTGTTACATATGAATTTTAGGATAGTTTTTTTTTTATTTTAGCCCTGTGAAGAAGGTCATGGTTATTTTGAGTGGAATTGCATTGAATCTGGAAATTGCTTTTGCTAATACAATCATTTTCCCCATATTAGTTCTAACATTCCATGAGCATGGTAAGTCCTTCCATATCCTAGTGTCTTCCACTATCAATTTCTATAAAGGATTGAAAAAATTAATTGTAGATAACTCTAATGTCTTTGGTTAGGTTTATTCTTTTTTTTTAAATTTTTTTTATTAATTTTTATTTCTGTATGTGTATGAATGTACTGTCTGCATGCAAGTCTGTGCACCCGTGTCGTGCAATGCCGCGGAGGTCAGAAGAGGGTCTCGGATTCCCCTGGAACTGGAGTTCTCCTGGAATTGGAGTTTCAGACGGTTCTCGGCCGCCATGTGGGTGCTGGGGATCGAACCCGGGTCCTCTGTAAGAGCGGTCGGCGCTCTTAACCGCTAGGCCATCTCTCCAGCCCCGGTTAGGTTTATTCTTAAATATTTTTTGAGGCTATAGTCAATGGGAGTGTTTCTTTGAGTGATATGTTTGATTGCCTACGCTTTGTATATAGAAAGGCTACTGATTTTGTAATCTGTGAGTTTCTTAAAGTAGTAATCATTTCTACAAGTTTTCTGGTGGGGATCTCTTATGTATAGTATATTATCTGAAAATAGCAATAAATTGACCTCTTCTGTTCAATTAGTACTTCTTTAATTTCCTTCTCTTGCTTACACCTCTAGCAAGAGTTTCAAGCACTAAAATGCAAACAAGTAGAGACAGTGGACAGCCTTGCCTGTTTCTTGATTTTAATGGCAATCTTTCCACTTTTCCTCCATTTAGAACAATGTTATCTGTGTTTTTTAAATATTTTATTGATGTTTTGTGCATTTCATACATTTCTCAATCCAATTTAGATTCATTCCTCCTTCCATGCCTCCCATCCCAACCAAGCTCATGCATTCTGCCATACATATCTTTCATAATTTTCTCAGTCTTTTTAACTTTTTTTCTATGCAGAGGTTTACTGTTTTGGGCAGAATTTAATGTTCTTTGACCCACTCCTTTTGTTGTTGCAGTTCCCTACAATTTGTATTGCTCCAAAATATGCACATATATACATCACACATATATCAAAATTATGATGCCTGAAAATAAACTATGTTAATTCACATTTTCCTTTAATTTTATATTAATCTAAAATGTGCATACATACCCTCCACCCATATTCCAAAGGTAGAAAGTCTGAAAATAAGCGGTAGGTTAATTCTATAGCCCATTAAGGGATTCACATTTTAACAGTGCAGTTGCCTTCAGATAAAAAGGAAATATAGCGTTAACATTGCTCAGTTTGTGTTACAACTAGGGATTTTTGGTGGTAGCATCAATAAATGAGGGCTACAATTCATTGTTTGTTTTCTGGAACTGTGTTACTTCACTTAGCATAATGGCCTCTAATTCCATCCATTTTCCCCCAAAGTTCATGATGCCTTTTTCTTAACTGCTACATAGAACTCTATTGTGTAGATGTACCACATTTTTTTGTCTACTTGTCTGTTTAGAGACAGTTGGGTTGCTTCCAGCTCTTCACTATTGTGAAGAGAGCTGAAATGAACATGGTCTTGCATGTTTCTCTGGGACAGGTTGAGTCTTGTGAGTATATACTCAGTATTGGTATGACTGGATCAGGTGGTAGGTTTGATTTGAGGCTTTTTAAGTATTCTCCATACTGCTTTCCATAGGGGTTGAATGGGTTTGCACTCCCACCACCAGTGAATGAGTGTTCCCCACACACAACCTCTCCAGTATTTGGTGTAATTTGTTTTCCTAATCTTAGCCAGTCTTCCTGGGGTAAGATGTTATCTTAAACTGGTTTTAATTTGCATCTCCTTAAACAGAACACTTTCTAAGATGTTTCTCAGACATCTTCACTTCTTCATTTGTGAATTCTCTGTTCAGCTCTTTACTCCATCTTTTGAGTGAGTCAATTTGTTCTCTTACTCCTTTGTTTTTTGTGTAGTTTATGTACACTGGATGTTAATGCTCTATCAGATGTGTCACTGGTGAAGGTTTCCTCCCACTCTGTGTGTTTTATCTTCACTTCTTTGTTTCTTTCAATGTATGGAAGATCTTAAGTTTAATGGGGTCCCACTTGTCAATTGTTGACCTTATTTCTGTGCAGCTGTTATCTGATTTAGAGTCTTGTCTTATACCTATGTCTTATAGGTTACTCCTAATGTTTTCTTTTTACAATTTAAGAGTTTTGGTCTTCATCTTGAGATCTTTGATCGATTTGGAGTGGACTTTTGTACAGGGTGAGAGGTAGAGCTTTAATTTTATTCTTCTGCTTGTGGTGATCCAGTTTTGCCAGCACAATTTGCTGAATGTGCTATCTTTCCTCCATTGAGTCTTCTTGGCCCCTTTGTTGAATATGAGGTGGCTGAAATTGCATATGCTCAGGTTTGGATATTCAGTTTGGTTCCATTCATCTAGGGGTCAGTTTTTGTGCCAATATCAGGCTGTTTTTATGACTGTAGCCCTCTACTATAGTTTGAAGTCTGGTATGGTAATCCACCTGGATTACACTTTTCCTATCTGGTCTGTGAAGAAGATCATGGGGATTTTAATTGGGATTGCATTGAATCTGTATATTAATTGGGGTAGAATGGTCATTTTTACTATATTAATTTTTCTAGTCCATGAGCATGGGTGGTCCTTCCATCTTCTGTTATCTTCTTCAATTTCCTATAGTGGTTTAAAATTTTCACTGTAGATTTGTTTAGTGTCTTTAATCATATTTGTTCCTGGATAATTTATTCTTTTGGAGGCTATTGTGAATGGGAAATTCTCCTTGTATTCCTTCTCCATTTGCTTGTTAGTGGTATTAAGCAAGGCTACTAATTTTATTAGGTTAATTTTGCATCCTGCCACTTTACTGAAGCTATTACTCACTTCTTGAACTTTTCTGGTGGAGTTTCTGGCATCCCAACCTATCATGCCATCTGCAAAAAGGGATAGTTTGACCTCCTCTTTTCTAATTAGTACTCATTTAATCTCCCTTTTCTTGTCTTATTGCTCTTGCAAGCATTTCAAGCACTCTATTGAAAAGGAGTAGCAATAGGAGGCAGCCTTGCTGGTTCCTGACTTTAAGGGGAACCCTTCTAATTTTTCCCCATTTGTGATAATGTTGGCTGTAGGATTGTTGTACATGGCTTTAATTATGTTGCAGAATGTTCCCACCAGTTCAATTCCCTCTAGGACTTTAAACATGAAAGCATGTTGGATTTTTTTCAAAGGCCTTTTCCACATCAACTGAGATGACCATGTAGTTTTCGTCTTTCAGTCTATTTATATGCTTTATGATGTTTATTGATTTACATATGTTGAACCATCCCTGCCTCTTGGGTATAAATCCTACCGGGTCATGACAGATGAACTTTTCATTGTGTGCCTGTATGCAGTTTGCAAAAATTTTCTTGAGAATATTTCCATCTATGTTCATTAATGAAATGGGTTTATGTGTTTGTTTTTCATAGATTTTGTTGAGATATGTTCACTCCAGTCCAATTCCTTTTTAAGACTTTTAAGATGAATGCATGTTGGATTTTTGTCAGGCATTTTTGACCTATTAAAATGTCTGTGTGATTTTTGTCTTTAAGTACATTCACATTTATTACATTTATTGACTTAAATATATTGAACCATTTCTCCATTTCTAGAATAAAGCCTGGTGGATGATCTTACAATGTGTATGCAGTTTGCAAGTATTTATAATTTCACTTCGATGCAATACACTGATATTTTACTCTGGCAGCCTCTTTTTTCACTTCCCTCTTTCAGTCCTTTTAGTACAACCACACATTTTACCAGTTTACCTTGCCTTGTCCTCTTGACATTCTACTTCTAATCATTATCAATATTATAGCTCATAATTATTCAGGGTAATTATTTTCTTGACTCTTCTTTCTTTTGTATTATGGAAACTGATACCACTTTTCTTTCAGTACTGGTCCTATGCAGCTGAATGTAACTTCAAAACTATGTATCCACACTGATTATATTCATTTTGTACTCTTTATACATAAATATTCAAGGGGAATTTATTTCACTGGGTTGGGTTACACTTCAAATGTCTTGGAAGATGATTTCCTATTTTCTCTTTATTCTCCACACATTCTGTTGTATATATCACATCAAGAATTGTGCTCTTTGGCAGCCCATTCTTCCCATAGGAACTGAATCCAGGTTCCCTTGTTCTTTCTAGGCATCTCTCCAGCCATTCTCCCTTCCTGACCATGAAGAATCACATTTTCATTCTTTCCTTTATTTTCCTCATCATCTGACCAGCATCATATTATCATTGCCAGTTTTTATGGAGTGTTCTAGTATAATTTTAATTTATTTGTTTCTCTGTGCATCAAAATAACTTACATGTATTCTATTTTTTATCTTCTTAATCTTTATCCAACCCATTTAGTCATGCTTGACTATATGAAAGACATGTTCCTTCCCAAGAAGCTTTTAGAAGCTGTGATTTCAAGTATGTTCTCTCCCTGCTCCAAATGACAGATATCTTCTCAGTATGATGCTCATCCTCTTCTTGCTCCGTTCCAGTTTCATATTCTTAGTGAGTTTCACTCTGACTCTTTTTGTTCAATATTAAAACTTTCCCCTGTCTCTCTGTATCTGCATAATCCCAACATGACTAAATTAGATCACTTTTAACCTGCACATTACAGCATGTTAAGTGGTTTCCTGCCATGGTCATTACATACAATGTCTAACTCCTGGTATAAAGACACAAGACAGTGGGAAAGTTTTCCTAGTATTCATTCAGCAATTATATCTAATCCATTATAATACTTTGAGATGCTTAACCGGCACTCAATAATGAATTTTTAGTGAAGCATTCTGTTTTGCATGTTTTGAAGCCTAAAAGACTATTTCGACTACAGTTGGAAGGTAAACAAGCATATTTCTCTAATTATTGAATAATATTTGTTTTCTATTTATCTATTTCTATTTAATTTGGAACAATATTTATTGTCTAGTGAATATCAAGTATAAATAGAACAAATGTAAACATGTTTATTTTTCAAAATAACTAAAAGTTAAATTAGTGAAATTATAAATTGTACAGATAAAACCAAGTAAACATTGAGGAAACAAAAGCACAAAACCTAGTATTTCAGAGAAGAGAAACAAACGCGGTGAACCTATGGCTGTCCCAGTCTTTTTCTAGAACGGATATGACAGAATGCAGCTTCAGAAAGGGAAGGAGGGGAAAGCCCGACCAGGCAGAGTTGTCCAGGGTGTCCTATGCATTTGGAAACTACTGAACTGCAGATTTTTGAAAAACAAGAGATAAATGTTTGTAAACAGAAGGCATTCAAGATCCTGTACTATCTTTAAGTATTTCACTGAATAATAAGCAAGATAGGAATTGAATAATCTTTAGTGAGACTACAAATGGTTACATTGAAGATGCTTCAGTAAATATTGGACAAAGAAAAGCCAAAAAGAGACATAATGCATACCTGTGTAACTCAACACAGACAGACAAAAGTCTCCATTAGATAACTAAATTAACTATAGACTAAAGCACAAATTTTAAAAGGAAATCTTGAAAGGAGTAATTTAATTTGTAAGAAATGTATAAAACATAGTTTGGACTTTTAAAAATAAAAATATTCAGTTGTGGAAGATAATTCACACAATGACTTACACTGAATACAATTGTAAGACATGAGAATAAAAATTAAATGCTGTACTTAAGAACATGAAAAAATTCATAAAGTGCATTAAGTTCTACTTAAGCATATCCTAAATGAAAAATTAAAAGAAAGAATTACAAGGCAAGAATCTTTGCAACTTATAAGAATGGTCAAAATATTAAAGGGAACCTGATAATTTCAAAATAGTGGAAAATATAAAATTGAAAACAGAAATTATAAAATACCTAAAATTTGTTAGATATGAATCTTCATAACCAAGCTAGTAAGTTTAGAGGAGTGGCAATTAAATGTTAATAACATGAAAGGGGAAAGGGACTGCATTGATTTGTACATTCATAATAACATGGCTGCATTATTTTCCATACTTTTCTAAATTTAAACTATAAGTTATTAATAAAGGCAAAGAGGGATAAATGGAGTATAATAAGCAAATTTTTGAAAACTCATATTGAAAAGAAATGCAAAAAGTAGTGAAAAATAGTTACAGCAACTACTTATGAGGAAGAAGCATAAGAATAAATGACTGTACACTAAGCAGTGTAAGTCAGACAACAGTGGAAATCTCAGTTAAAGAGTTGTTGCTTTTTGAGGAGTTGATATACTCAGCAAGTTAATGCTCTGTCAGATGTATCACGGGTAAAGGTTTCCTCCCACCCTGTGGGTTTTCTCTTCACTTCCCTGATTGTTTCTTTCGCTGTACAGAAACTTTTGAGTTTAATGAGGTCCCACTTGGCAATTGTCAACCTTATTTCCTGCACAGCTGCTGTCCGATTTAGGAAGTCTTTTCCGGTGCCTATGTCTTATAGGTTGCTGCTAGCTTTTTCTTCTATCACCTTCAGAGTTTCTGGTTTCACGTTGAGGTCTTTGATCCTCTTGGAGTTGATTTTTGTATGGGGTTAGAGGTAGGGTTTTAATTTTGTTCTTCTGCATATAGTGATCCAGTTTTGCCAGCACTATTTGCTGAAGATACTATCTTTCCTCCAATGAGCTTCTTTGGCCCCTTTGTCAAATATGAGGTGGCTGAAATTGTATGAGCTCAAGTTTGGATCTTCAGTTCTGATCATTGGTCAAGGGGTCTGTTTATGCACCAGTACAAGGCTGTCTTTATGACTATAGCCCTCTAATATAGTTTGAAGTCCAGTAAGGTGATCCCCCTTGTATTGCATTTTTTTTTTTTTTTGCTCAGGGTTGATTTAGCTATTCAGTGTCTTTTATTTTTCCCTATGAATTTAAGGATTTTTTTTCCCAAATCTGTGAAGAAACCCATGGAGATTTTAATTGGGATATAAACTCCTCAAAAAAAAAAAAAAAAAAAAAAAAAAAAAACAAAGAAGAGCAACCAGAGAGAGGCGTGGGGGGCAAGGCGGGGGGCGGGGGGGGGGGGGGGGCAAGGGGGNGAGGTTCCAGTCTATATTGTTGTAGTTTCCCCACTCATTAACTCCAGATCGAAAGCCTTACACTTCTTACCCACGCCTCTCTTCCGCATGATTGTCCCTCGGTCTTAGGAATATAATAAGGGGCATCTAGGGTTGGATTGAGAAGAAAACACTCTCTTTCTTCTGGAGCTGGGAGTCTTGAATCTATTAATGAGCCCTAGAATCAACTCACTCTGCTTCCTTTCAGAAGGGGGGTAATTAATGTAGATGGGTTGGAAGGCATATATTCCATATTTTAGAACTATCTGCGAAAATGGGGAAAGGGAAAAGGGGTAAACCCCGAACACATAAGCGCATGATTGGGTGAATCATGACAAGTGGTACGGGGCGGACAGGTAGGAGGGTCCAATCCGGGATGGGTCTTAGGGGGGGATGGGGTTTGAGAGCAAACAGGGGGAGGGAACCACATGTGAAACGAGAGGGATGGGTGGGGAAATAAGAAAGGGCAGAGAGGGTAATATGCGGCCCCAATACACTATAAACCTTGGCTAGACGGAATAAAATTTAAACAGTACTGGAGAATAAGATGCAGGAGCTACGTATGCAGAAATGGCATAGGTGGTTGGGGGTATGGGGGGAGGGGTAAAAAGGGGGGAAGATGTCTAAATTTAACTGAACTAGGATGGCTGAAGGAACACAACAATATCCTCAATAAAATGAGAGTAGATCAAAGAGAGGTTGCTCCGCGTACAAACACGTATTTACAGACAGGTAGAGAGTTATATATAATAATATATATATTAATTGTGCCTTGTTGGGTTATATATATCTTATATATATATATATCTATAATTATGATATAGATATTAAATTCAGTTGCTCAGGTTGTATGGTTGTGACACTTTAATCCTTTCACTTTGGCGGCAGAAGTGAAAGAAGAAGCATATTTCTGAAGTATTCAGGCTTCCCTGGTTCACCTGCCAGGCCGCTGCGGGCTACAGTAGACTCTGTGTCTTAAAAAAGACAATAATAATAATAATAATATCATAATAAATAATTAATACATAATTCATAATCTAGGACCAAAAAAAAAAGACCATTTCAGAAAAGCAAATTTGAGAAAGTTCTTCATTTTTGTACTATATATGTACAAAATTTCTTAATTATTCGCAAATGGCGAGCAATCTACTACATGGAGAAACTCAGTCTTAAGAGAACATTAAATATTAAAGTACTCAAGTATGGGCTATGGACGAGAACTGGCCTAGCGGGTGTTTAAGAGCGCCTACCGCTCTTTACAGAGGACCCGGGGGGTTCGATCCCCAGCACCATATGGCTGGCCGAGAACCGTCTGAAACTCCAATCCAGGAGAACTCCAGTTCCAGGGGAATTGAGACTCTCTTAGACCCCGCGGCATTGCATAACCCCGGTTTGCATCAGAATTGGCCTGCAGACAGTACATTCATCCCACATACAGAAATAAATATAAATAAAAAAAAAGTACTCAAGTATTTAAGATGTACTTTGCACTCATATGCAAAAACATATGAAGCAGGAAACTTTCATGGTGTGCATTGCAATTCGTAGATTATTTAATCAATTAAGACTATGGCATACGATTGTAAAAACATAGATGTTTTGAAGTTACACGAAGTAGATGACAAAATTTCCATATATCCTATTAGACAGGAAGGGAGAAATGAAGGCTCTTGAATTTCATGAAATGATTTGCTAGCTTTGATTATAGTCTATCATGAGGTAAACAAAGTTTCTGTGTGTCCTAATGTCAGCAAAAGCAATGTGCAACATTGAAAAAAAATGATATCAGAAATAAATGAATTATTGCAGAGGAGAATAAAATGAACAAATATGAGAATGGTAAGAAAATAATAGTTGTGGCTGGAGAGATAGCCTAGCTGTTAAGAGCGCCGACTGCTCTTGCAGAGGACCCAGGTTTGAGTCCCAGCACCCACATAGCAACTGAGAACCATCTTTAACTCCAATTCCTGGAGAACTCCAGTTCCAGGGGAATCCGACACCCTCTTCTGACCTCTTCGGCATTGCACGACATGGGTGCACAGACCTACATGCAGACAGTACATTCATACACATAAAAATAAATTAAAAAATTTAAAAAAGAGAAAATAATAGTTTAGTGCACTTCCTCATGATTTTACTAATATGAGCTTAAGGTGATATTATATATGCAGGATACATTAAGATAAGATTTTAAAAGGAAAGTTCATCTAGATTTTGTCTAAAACATACTTTAAATATTTTTTAAATATGTAAAATTATAAATTGAGAAAAATGTTCTTTAGAAGCCTTTTTTCTTATTTTTATTGAACTTTTGCTCATTTCATACAAATCAAATTTAGACCCAGTCTCCCTTCCATGCCCCCCACCCCGCCAGAGCTCATGCATTCTGCCATAAGTGTCTTGCAATTTTTCTCAGTCTTTTTTAAGTTTTTTGATACAGAAGTTTACTGTTTGGGGCAGAATTTTAGAGTTTCAGTCAGTTCTTTGACCCAGTCGTTGTTGTTGTTGTTGTTGTTGTTGCTGTTTTCAATTAGTGTAAGCATATATACACCACACACATACAGCAAAATAATTACATCTGAAAATAAACTATAGGATAGTTCCAAAACATGGTTAGGGGATTGACATTTTGGGGATGGTCTTTTTGAGACAGGGTCTCCTTTTAGTCCCTGCAGTCCTGAAGCTGACTATGTAGACCAGGCTGGCCTTCGACTCACAGAGATCCACCTGCCTCTGCCTCCCCAGTGCTGTGATTAAAGGCATGCACCACCACACTTGGAAGGAGATTGTCATTTTGACAGTAGGATAATATGCAGGTAAAGATAACAATATTATTTTACATTCCTATATTACATAGCAAGTTGATGAGTAACATCAGGTATTATATTTACTAAAAAAAAAAAGAAAGAAAGAAAAAGAATTATTCAGTTTGTCTTAAAAATAGGTATTTGGTGCTAGGCTTCACAAATAAGGAATACCATACATCTTTTGTTTTTCTGGGACAGTGTTACTTCACTTAGCATAAAGTCTTCTAGTTCCATCCATTTACCTGCAAAGTTCATGATGTTGTCTTTCTTTACCACTCCATAAAATTCCATCGTGTAGATGTACCACATTTCCTTTATCCACTCGTCAGTTGAGGGACACTTGATTTGCTTCCAGCTCTTTGTTATTGTGAAGAGAGCTGCAATAAACCTAGAAGTGTGTGTATCTCTGTGGTAGGTGAGTCTTGTGGGTATATACCCAGGAGTGGTATGACTGGGACAGGTGGTAGTCTCATTTTAAGTCTTTTAAAGGTTCTCCACACTGCTTGCTATAGGGTTTGCAGGAGTCTGCATTCCCACCAGCAGTGGATGAGTGTCAGAAGCCATGATTAAGGACTAAAACTCACAGAGCTGATTGGCAGACAGTATACCCAACACAGACATTACAGAAAAATTGCATGAAATCTGTTTAAAAAATTTTAAGTTACACATTATCTTCTCATTATTGAGGGACAAGCCACAGATAAAATTACTCACATATTCCTCCATAGTTTTATTCCTTTTTAATATTTTATTTACTATTTTTATTTTATGTATATGAGTGTATTGCCTGCAGGTTTTACAAGTACACTGATTCTGTGCAATGGACAATGTCCATGGAGGTCAGAAGAAGGCATTGGCTTCCCCTGGAACTGAGCTAAGGTCAGTCAGTGGTTAGCTGCCATATGGGTGTTAGAAAATAACCCTGTCCTCTGCAACAGCAGCCAGTGCTCTTAACTGCTAAGCCATCTCTCCAACCCCCTCCCCCATAATTTTTCATGTTATCTCAATATGGGTAACCAAGGTGACTTGCAAAATATGTAAATTGTCCATATGGGCTTCTAATAGAATTATTAATTAACAAGTACAGTTTTTTTTTTAATTTCAGCCTTTACAGCAGAAACACAAGCACATATACCTACCCACACAAGCTAAGAGGTAGTACTATTAAACCTATTAATTTTTTTAGAATTATAAAATATGCTTTGAATCTAGGGTTTGCAACATAATTGCTGCTAAAGGATGGGCTATTTGACTGTAAACTTCTCTGTTTTCCTCACATTTAAAATACATTAATAGGACATGGTGGCATATATGTGTAATCCTAGGATTTGGAAAGCTAAGGCAGGAAGATTGCCGTGAGTTTGAAACAGCCAAGTACCAGGCCAGTCAGGGTTATAGAGCATGAACCTGCCTCAAGGCAGACCTCACATAACAAGTTATCAGAACAATAGATTGCTGTACATTTGTGTAATCAACTGTCAGATTTTTTAAGGAATTAGCACCATTTCTAGCACTATACTGACTGGACTTAAATTCTTTCAGTCTTAGACATGCAAATTCAAATTCCTCCTAATACAACTTAAATTCTGGTGGGTAAATAAAGACAATAGTGTGTGTTGTGCTCATAAGATCTTACAAGGGTTGAGTTACTGTAATAGAATACCTATCATAAAACACAAAAAATTGTAAAAGTTACCCAATATATTAAAAATACCTGTATAATCAAACTTAAATTAATAGACAGTGTTATGTCTATAATAATCACAAATAGGTAAGTTCTATTTTTCTTTTTATTGATATTTTGTGTATTTCAGACATCATTTTTCAGTTCAATTTAGACATAGTTGCCTCTCCCTTCCCCAACCCCACCCCAGATCATTCTGCCATACATGTCCTGCATCTTTCTCTCATCTTTTTAAAGTTTTTCTCTGCAAAGGTTTATTGTTTTGAGAAGAATTACACTATATCAGTCCATTCTTTGACCCAGTCCTTATGTTGTTGTGGTTCCCTCCCAATTGTATTGCTCCAAAATTTGCCTATATACACGTCAGAATTATGTCCTCCAGGAATAAATCATATGTTAATTCTGATATATATTTAGGAATTCACATATTTTCCTTTAACTTTATGTTACCCTAAAATATGAATATACTCCTTCTACCCATATACATTAAATACCATGTCTGAAAGTAAGTGGTAAATTAATTCTAGGGCAGTTTATTATTTTTTTAATTTTTTTAAATTTTATTTATTTTCTATGTGTATGAATGTAATGTCTGCATGCAGGTTTGTGCACCCGTGTCATGCAAAGCAACAGAGGTCAGAAGAGAGCGTCAGACTCCCCTGGAACTGGAGTTAAAGACAGTTCTCAGCCGCCTTGTGGGTGCTGGGGATCGAACCTGTGTCCTCTGCAAGAGCAGTCGGTGCTCTTAACTGCTAGGCTATCTCTCCAGCCCCTCTTATTATTATTTTGAGATAAGATCTCCCTGTAGCCTCAGTTAGCCTGTAGACCAGGCCAGCCTTGATCTCACAGAGTTCCACCTGCCTCTCTACCTACCTAGTGCGGGAATTAAAGGTCTGTGCTAAAATACTGGATAAAGTCTTCAATGTTTAATAATGTGAAGAATAAAAGAGCTGTGCTGAAGCCAGGTTTGTAGTCTTTCAACAGCTGACTGAGTTCATCACTGTCCAACTTTGGCTTCAGTAATGTCAGAGTGGCAGCTGACAATTGGGCAGGGAGCTTCTATGACACTCAGATTGAAAAGTGACAAGTGGCCCGGCATGGTGGCACACGCCTTTAATCTCAGCCCTGGGGAGGCAGAGGCAGGCTGATTTCTGTGAGTTCAAGGCCAGCCTGGTCTACATAGAAAGTTCCAGGACAGCTGGGGCTACAGGGAGACCTTGTCTCAAAAAGGCAAAAAAGAAAGATGAAAGAAAGAAAGAAAGAAAGAAAGAAAGAAAGAAAGAAAGAAAGAAAGAAAGAAAGAAAGAAAGAAAGAAAGAAAAAAGCAAAGCAACAAGTGAGAGGATCTGCGAGAAAGAAAGAAAGAAAGAAAGAAAGAAAGAAAGAAAGAAAGAAAGAAAGAAAGAAAGAAAGAAAGAAAGAAAGAAAGAAAAAAGCAAAGCAACAAGTGAGAGGATCTGCGAGAAAGAAAGAAAGAAAGAAAGAAAGAAAGAAAGAAAGAAAGAAAGAAAGAAAGAAAGAAAGAAAGAAAGAAAGAAAGAAAAAAGCAAAGCAACAAGTGAGAGGATCTGCGAGGTGTGATTCTTATTTTCTGTTTCATTATATTTTTTTGTTGTTGGTGGTGGTGATTTTCTCTTTCTTTTTTTAATTACAAAAACTAAATACCAGGGGAAAAAAAACTTCCAAGAAACACAAATAGGACAACTCAAGAGGGTAACTGGATCAGCATATATGCTCATGGTTCTAAAAGAAGAACTTACTTAAAATACCTTTTAATTATATTTTCAGCTAGCTATTGTTAAAAATGATTCACTCTGTTTTTAATAGAAATTTATTTCCTTCATTGAAGCGAATCCATTATCTATTCAGGATTTGGAAAAAATACTGGCCTTTTCCAAAAGAAATACTGATAAAGGAAAATCTCTTAAATTGCAAGATGCTTCTCATAATAACAAATAATTTTTAAAAGCGTAGGATCAAATTCAAAAATTCCAGGACTAAACCTGTGAAAATTTCATTTTCAATATGTATTTCCAGAGTTACCTGTCTAGTAATCACTAAGTAACACTTCTGTTCATCCATAAGTGAAAATGGAATGAGATTCTAAAGTCAAAACAAAGTTATTAATAAAAACATAGTGACTAAAGAGAATTTTTCATGATTCCTGACATTATAAAATGTCATCAGAAAATATATTATTTAAAACAAATGAGATCTATTTATTATTTTGATAGTATATGTATGAGCTATGCCTGAATATATGTAAATGTATCCATGTCGTGCAATGCCCAGAGAGGACAGAAATGGGATCATTTGGATCATCTAGAACTGGAGTTACAGACAGTTTTTAAGTTTTATGTGGGTACTGAGATTTGAACCTGGGTCTTCTGCAAGAGCAGCCAGTGATCTTAAATACTGAGCCATCTCTCCAGACCTTTCAAAAGAATTTTAAAAATATAGTATGCAAGATACAGAGACACATTTGCATTATTATTTACATAAGTATAATTCAAATTTAATATTCTTATTTTTGACTTTCATTAAATGCAATTGTCAGTTATACTTTCATTATATTGATCTTAAAATAGTGAGGTACTACTTTGTATGTTAAAATGCCATCTACAGTTTATAAACATAATTGTTCTTAAATGTAGGACTCTGACCTTCAAACTTACAATTTACTTCAGCTTACATAAAGTATTTTAAAATTAAACTCTCTTTTCTGCCAGAAGAATCATATAAACCTATTCAAAAATCATGGAATGAATTATGTGTCATTAGTGCTTTAAAGCCTTCCAGCCATTGATATTAGTTTTTATATTAAGAATGACTTTAATCTAGTTCTTGATATAACAGAAACATTTTTATAAGACTTATTTATTTTTAAGTGCATGAGTGTTTTGTCTGCATGTTTGTATATGTATGTAGTGCCCATTGAGTCCAGAAGACGGTGCCAGATACCCTAGAATTGGAGTTATACAAGGCTGTGAGGTGCCATGTAGATGCTGTGAACCCAACCCAGGTCCTCTGCAAGATCAGAAAGTGTTGGTAATGGCAAAGCCATCTCTCCAACCCTATAACGGGAAATCTTTTTGAAGTGCATTGTTGAGTATACAGACCTATCAGTGAAGAACATGGCACATGCCATTCAGCTGGAAGCTGTATTTTGATTAAATACAGCTTCTCCTGAGTAAAACAGATCTGGATTGGCTCTTGGCTGTTATTTACTTTCTGTATAACATAAGAAAGCTTATCTATTTCCTTAAATACTTACATTTAATGTTGGTAAAAAAGAAAAAGTATTTTAGCAGCAGAAACAATCAATTTTTCCACCCAGTCTGCCTGGTTCTCCTGCACTCCTGAGTATCTCTTTCCCTTTCTAGCTCAATGTGTGTGTCTCATCTTCTCTCTGATTTTTTCCCCTAGCTTCATGGTAGCTTCCTCAGGTTCACATGTATGATACAGATGACTCATGGCATAGCACAATTCTAAACTAAAGGGAATGAGAAACAGTCCACTGATACCACACTCTGTAATTCTCACTTCTAAGTGACCATAAACCAAATAATAGCTAATTAACATTTATTTTCCGATAAACAAGCAATTTTTAGTTTAAATATTTTCCTCGTATGTACTTTAGTCCAAATTTTACTTTTATCCTCTCTTTTTATCCTTCACTTTTATATATAAGGTGATAAAATCAGGAGCATGATAGCCTATTACTTCACTTGTCAACTTCAGAGGAAGTTTATGCAAAGATGCACACCAGGAGGCAGGGACTCTGAACCTCATCTTAGACTTCTTTTATTGACTCTCATTTCTATTCTGATTTTTCTATGTGTGGTGGTTTGAATGGGCATGTCCCCCATAGGCTTTAAGTATTCAGATATTTTGTCCCCAGTTGGTGGCACTATTCTGAAAAGTCTTAGAACATGTGGCCATGCTGGAGGAAGTACGTCATTGGGGGCTGACTTAGTGAGTTTAACAAGCCTTGTGGTCTCCAGTCACTTTCTCTCTTGACTTCCTGTGCTCATTGCGAGATGTGAACTTTGGCTTTCTGCTCCAGCCTCAGCCACCATGCCTCCCACCACAATGGACTCTAATTCCCTGGAACTGTCAATCATAAGCTTAAATAAACTCCTCCTTTTATAAGTTCTCTTGGTCATCGTGGTTTTATCACAGCAACAGAAAAGTGACTAATACACTATGTAACATTGATCAGTTTATTTCTCTTGCTTTCTTTATTTCCACTTGTAAATTTAAATAATCATCTAAATAAATCCCTTGGAAATTTCCTGCTTTAATTACAATAACTCAGAATTTAATGAGGACTAAATCTAAAATTATTAACATGATAGTAATTGACTCTGGACATAGTTTAAGAAATTCACATAGGATTCAGTCACTGTGAAGGGAAGCAAGTAAATAATGACACTGACAACAAATATTTCAATGAATACAGGGTATACGTTTATTGCTTATCTTTCCTCATTTAGCCACTATGGGATTCAAACCATAAGATGGGACATTAAAATATTCATTGACCTACAGTAACTAAGGAAATGTAGAAATATGAGAGATTTGACATAGCACATAGTAAAACTGACTGAAATTCTAAAAGATGACTTTAATGACTTCCCATCTAAAATGACAAGTTTATATTGCTATATGATCTGTCGTATTATAAAATTGTATTTCCAAGCTAATAAAATGGTTTATAAAACCTGACTTGAAATGTATTTATAGTAGTATATTAATATTAGAAACATGCAAGAATAGATAAATATAGATGTAACAAACTTCTCTTGAGAAGTTGTGCCAGAAAACAGACTGTCCTTCAGAAAATTCCAGAAATCATGAACTCTCCAGGAAAGGAAATATGATGTGATGGGATAGCAGAGCTTTTTCAAGGATTATAATCCCATGTACTTTGATTTGCAGTGCCAGAAGCGATCTTAAGCAATTGTTCTGGAAACACAACAATGTACAGTCTTTCTTTGTGTGTAGCATTCCACATAACTGTTTTCAAATGGCTTCTGAATGTCTTTATAGGATTAAGGAACTCAAGACAATACCACAGTGTGTGTTGTTTGAAAAATTCAAAGGGGCAATCCTGGCCAGACAGATCTTATTCAATTTGGATAGATGTGTGGCCAAAAGGAAAGTACAAATCCTTCAACATTATAAAGCAAACTGCAGCAATGATCAGCCTAGAAGTCTTTGAGGAGCTTAAGTAGTGACCTGGCAGCTAGCTTTGGTCCAAGTAAAAAGCTAATCCTCTAGGGTTGGATAAGAGCTGCTTAAAAGATCTTGAGCTACTTGAAATCATTGTCCTGTTTATAAAGAAATGATAAGCAGGGCTGAAGGAGTGTTCATAAAGGTGATTCAGGTTGCCAAGTAGATAGGCATGATGGTGAACTTCTTTATTCATGCTCCATTGGGTGGATTTTCAAAAGGGATTTGTTGTCTAGCTTGCTGGCTGACTGCCAAATTTATTGGTCTTGCTGCCAGGTATGTTCAGGATTACAAGGAGGTGGAAAGTTGAAAATGCCTCACAAAGTATTGTGCTACACTTTAGAAGGCAGGCAGATCATGAAATTATCAGATACTTAGTGCTGCAGTGAGACTTTCAAAAGTCTCCCAATGGCAGTCTTTTAACCATGTGACAGATTTCAGGAAGTAGAGGGGCTCTTGGTTCGGGCTATCTGAAATCTCTAGATCTTTTATTGCTCAAAGGGGAGCTAATTAATTAATTTATTCCTGTTGTTAATGTAAAATTTTATTTTAGGGCTGGAGAGATGGTTCAGTGATTAAGAGCTCTGGCTGCTCATGCAGAGGACCTGGGTTTGGTTCCCAGCACCAAAATAGAGGTTAACAACCATCTGTAATTCCAATTCTAGGGATCCAATGCTCTCTCCCAGCCTCTGTGGGCACTGCACAACAAGGGTGCACTTACATATATTCAGGCAATGCACTCATACACATAACATAATAAAATGACATAAAACTGACTGAGAAGAATAGACAGAAGAGGACAGTGAGTTATATTGACAAGGAATAACATGAGCAGGCAGTTTGACCTTAAATATGCCATCTTCTAGAACTTGTTTGACTTTGGTCCTTGTAACTGACCTCTAAACTTTTTTCTATGCTCAATAATATTAACATAATAATATTAAATATGAAATAAATTATACCCTTATTCATGCTAAAATTATAATCCACACAATAATTTGTATCATTTTACCATAAAAGCTTTACAATAGCTATTACTGTACTTACCTATGATATAAATTTTGACTGTGGACTTTGTTATTTATCCTGTCTAAAGAGATGTGTCCTTATAAGGAAGAATGTGTCTGCTGCTTTGTAAATATAGGGGTTAAAGTAATGTTTTACATATAGTTAGCAAGGAATTTTTAGGATCTTAACTACCACCTCATTTATAGCAAATGACCATGTTTATATGTATTAAATGAAGTTTTCTTTCACAGTGTCTAGAGTGAAAATGAAATCAACTATATATAAGATCAGTTTCATAGCTCTTACATAATGCCACTCTTCATTCACACTATTAGATCTTTCGGTGTAAGTGTACAAACGAATTTATCTCCTTGTCAGACTGAGTACTGAGAATGAACATACCAACTTTATCTACACATACATTTCACCTGGCAGAGGGCTTGGCAAAGTGCAATAAATATCTATTGAATGGATTAGTGAGAGAGTAATAATGAAATAAGCATATAATCAATAAATATTTGAACCAGAGCAAACCATTTGAGACATACTTGAAGGCATAACATGCATCCTTCTAATGCACAAGAAAATATGATCAATTCTGGCAAAATTATCTACAGCTTTTTTTCATCTAGTTACCAAATCAGAGGAAATCACTACAGCTTCATTTAGGTCAGTTTAATTTCATTCCCTATACATTTTCCACAAAAGATCATTGTATTTCATTCCTTGCATGTTGATCCCAAATTTATCAATCACAGGCCCTTTTACACATTAGATGATCTGGAGGTTGTTCTTAGTTGTCAATCTTACAGAGTTGAAAAATGTCTAGGACTGGTAAACTACTTTTGTGTCTCTGGGGCTACGTTCAGATTCACATGTGGGACAGTCACATATGAAGGAAGAACCTACTTTCAACAGGTGGAATCTTGCAATGGGTGGTCCAGATAAAAAGTCAACTTGTGAAACAAAGACATACACAAGTCCTATTTTCCTGATTTCTGAGAAAATGCATATATTGCTTCTTCTTTTATCCTCTGGGTACATGAGATCCTAGATTGTTTGGACAACATGGTCTCAGTATCATTGATTCTTCAGGGAACTTCCACACTTCCGATGCCTGACAGAAATGCTGGAGCATCCAAGCATGCAACCAGCAAACCATTGTTGGATTACCCAGAACCTATTGTGTAAGACACATAATAGATTCCACTTACACACAAGAGAAAGAGAGAGAGAGAGAGAGAGAGAGAGAGAGAGAGAGAGAGAGAGAGAGAGACTATGTTCTTCCTCCAGAAAACCCTGCTTAATTCAAGTGATCTCGTCATTTGAAAAGTGATGTGCCAAGTGCCCCTCAACCAAGGAGTGGATAGAGAAAACGTGGTACATCTACACAGTGGAGTTTTATGCAGTGGTAAAGAAAGATGACATCATGAACTTTGCAGGTAAATGGATGGAACTAGAAGATATTATGCTGAGTCAGGTAATATAGCCCCAGAAAAACAAATGACAAATGACATCCCTCATTTGTGGATGCTAGCGTCAAGTAAGGCAAACTGAGTAATATTAATGTTATATTTCTCTTTAACTAAGAGCAACTGTGCTCTTAGAATGTGAATCCCAGCCGGGCGTGGTGGCGCACGCCTTTAATCCTAGCACTTGGGAGGCAGAGGCAGGCGGATCTTTGTGAGTTCAAGGTCAGCCTGGTCCACAGAGAGAGTTCCAGGCTAGCTGGGGCTACAGGGAGACCCTGTCTCGAAAAGACCAAAAAAAAAAAAAAAAGAAAGAAAGAAAGAAAAAAGAATGTGAATCCCCTTAACGGGCTTGAGAATTAACTTACTACTTATTTTCTGACTTTATAATTTCAGTACAAGGGTGGAGGGCATATTTGCATATTTTAGAGCAATATAAAATTAAAAGGAAAAATATGAATCCTGAAATATGATTTGGAAATAACACAGTTTATTTTCAGATGACATGATTTTAGTACATGTGTGACATATATAAATGCATTTCTTGAAACAGATTGGAGGGAACAATGACAACAAAAGAACTGGGACAGGAAACTGACTGAAGCAGTAGAGTTCTCTATCCCCCCCAATAATATTCTGCTTTGAAAAACTTTGAAAATACTCAGAAGGGGGAAAAGGACATGTATGACATGAAAATGACATGAATTTTGGAGGGGTGAGGGGCATAGAGGGGAAATGAGTCTGGATTGAACTGAGAAGTGATGTATGGAAAAAAAAAAAACTTCAATAAAATATTTTTAAAAAGAAAAGTGATGTCCTGTGTGGTGCAAGGTCCTAATTCGAACACTATATTGATGGAGGCAGGAGAATGTTGCGTGTTTAAGACAGGCCTGGGATACAATAGGGAGATACTATCTAAAACTAAAAGATTAAAAACAGTAATAATATGTGCTTTCCATTCTTGTTTTCTTTCTTTGTGAAAATCTACTGGGAATCAAAAAACAGTGGGGAGCTGGGAGTGTATACAGTGACTGAACTTAGGTTAATCATGCATGTTTAGTATTGCACTGATTTAAACCTCCACACACCCACAATCAAAATAAAATGACTCAATATTATTTTATGAGTCACTACAGTTTCTTTGCATATAATAAAATTTTACTATGACAGAGGAAGAAAACTTAAGAAACCAAAATCTAATTTGAATAGACTGTGGGGTTAAGAATGCTATATTAGGCAGATACTTTGGAAAGATAATATAGTTCTAGTCATACAAGTACTGGAGTCTGAATAGTTATCTAAAAGGGGGAAAAGTTTGTGGGAAATTAAGTAAATTTCAGTTGTCTGAACAGCAACTCAAACTCAATGAATAAGAGCGACTACGCTGATTCCAAAGCTATCATTAGCTTTTGTGAATATTCCATAGTGATTCAGTCATAAGAAGAATGAGAAATAAGGTTAACCACAGCTCCAGAAAGGGCTTGATCTAAATCATAAACCAGGAATCCTAAAATGTGAGGCCTAGCAAGGTTAAGAACTCAGCCTAGCTGTATACTGTCAGAAGCAATAAATAGAACATGACTGAGTTCCCAGTGCATCCCTGCAATGAAACATTTCATTACATTAATTTAGATTTTCTAGTCATATGTATGTATCCTCAATCCTTAGGACAACTGTTTTTAATAATGAATTTATTCTTTCAAAATTTATAAAAATTACAAGTTGTAGGAACATGGTCAAAATTTAAGCATTAGATAGTTGTTAATTACCCCCAAGATGAAAGTGCTACTACTACACCAGTATAGATTATTTGCTGGGGTGGTCATTGTGGTTCACAGATTTTACAGCTGGATGGAATCACTGATTGGTTTTCTCACTTGGCAGTTTGGATATCATTCTTTTATCCTAAGGAAACTAGTCTTTGGGCAGGAAGCTTCCAGATTAGTTCCAGATTGATTATTCTAATTCCTGTGTCCAAAGTATGTCCTGCCTTCAGCAAGTTCTGGGAAGTAATCAATGGTGGTAGCAATAGTCTGTGATAGTTCTTCAAGTTCTGGGAAGCAATAAATGGTGATAGCAATAGTCTGTGACAGTTCAGGAATGTTCCACATAGCTGGGAAGTTTCTCATATGAACTTCAGCAATAGTAACAGCATGCGCAAGACTCTTGCAAGATCAAGCCTGACAAAATCCCAGGATAGAAGTGGGAAAATGGTAAGAAGCCTCAAACTTAGCTGAGGAACTACTGACAATTGATAACTACTGAGGAGAGAGAGTTAATTTTCTTTAAGGATGTGTTACTAGATATGTTAATAAGGCTCTAGTGGATGGACACACATTGAAAGACATCTAGGTACACAAACTTTTCTTGATGTGCCTTAACACATATGACAAAGTGAAGTCCATGGGAAATACCACAGGTAATCTACATAAGAAGGGTGCAGATGGGGAGGGGTTCTAAATAGGATAAAAAATATATTGTATGAAAAATGTAGGGGCTGGAGAGATGGCTCAGTGGTTAAGAGCACTGACTGCTCTTGCAGAGGACCCGGGTTCCATTCCCAGCACCCACATAGCAGCTAAGAATCTTCTCTAACTCCAGTTCCAGGGGAATCCGACGCCCACTTCTGACCTCTGCAGCATTGCATTACACGGGTTCACCTACCTACATGCAGACAGTACATTCATACACATAAAAAATTAAAAAATTAAAAAGAGAAAAATGTAAATAAAATGAGTGAATGAAACAACAAAAAGGATGTGAAAATCATTTACATTGAGCAAATTATTTAAGCCCAACATGGTGGTATATAACTTTAATCCCAGCATTTAGGAAGGAAAGCCAGGAAGATCTCTGTCAGTTTGAGGCCAGTCTGGATTTCATAGCAAGTTTCTGGTCAGCCAAGACAAATAATAAAACCCTGTGTCAAAAAGCAAATTTGTTTATATTTCATAGATACCTTATACAAACAATAGTTTCATGATTCAGTGCATGATGCAAATTTAAATACATTGAAACTTCAGAAAGCAATGGTCTCCCTGCCTCATTTATTTATTTATTCGTTGGAATATGTTTTATTTATCATTTCACAATTTCATATGTGAATTCACTGTAACTTAGTCACACTGATCCCCAATTCTGCACTCGCATCACATTTTCCAAAACACCCCTGTCCCACTTTTATTTAATCACCTTTTGAAGGCCATTAGTGTTGCCTCCTATTAGAGTGCTTACTGACCATACTGGCTTACTTTTTTAAAGTAGGATTGTGCACCCGTGTTGTGCAATTCTGTGGAGGTCAGAAAAGAGCGTCAGATTCCCCTGGAACTGGCGTTAAAGACAGCTCTCAGCCGCCATGTGAGTGCTGGGGATCGAACCCAGACCTCTGCAAGAGCAGTTGGTGCTCTTAACCACTAGGACGTCTCTCCAGCGCACTGGCTTACTTTTTGTCTGTGCAGGAAACCACAGGTGTAGAGAGTTTGTGAGCACAACATCCACATGATGTACAAAAGAAGACAGCTCTTCACAGCCTTCCATATCATTTGGCCCTCACATTCTTTCACCCTTTATTCTGTACTGTTCCCTGAGCCTTCACGGGGCGTGCATTAGGTGTCCACTTATGTGGATAACCCGTGGTATTTCCCATCACCACCATTCTTAAAATGGAAATCATGAGCTACCAATATGCAATAATTTTCATGACTTATACTTAACAGTAGGGAATATACATATCACTAATACAGTTAAGAGAAGATAAAAGAGGCAAAAGGAGGCAGGTTTAGACACTCGGTGCTAATAGCTGACCACGGTAACCAGGAAGTAGATCGTCTAGGGATGAGGAGGGATTTTGCTGGATAGCTTTGGAAAATGCTTCTTTCTTAACTGTCACATTAACAATTCCCATTTTAGGAGTCTTTTTGAATTATGACCTTACATGATTTCTTGCTCTGTTATGAGTGCCTGCTGCTCTGGTCAGCATATATTTCTTTCATAACATCTCTACAAACATTTTTTTTTCCTCAGTGTTCACATCATCTGCACCATTATCAACATCTTCTTTAATTTAGAACTATTTTGCATGTTTAATGTTGGTTAATAAGTGAAGGTCTCATTCTTGATTTTTAAACATATTTGATATACCTCTTTTAACTTACTAATTTGCATATGGACATCAGATGCCGTTTTTCCCAGTTGACTTACAGAATCCTCCAGTTAGCCCTCACCGAGCACAGTGTGCATTGAGGCCATGGGGCTCTAGAATGGGAGAAGGGAAAACATAAAAATCCCAGTTTGAGTTTTTTATGACTTTCTGCCCCCCAGCAATAGTCAGTAAGTCTCCATTGCTCTATGGATTACTGTCTGCAGAAGTAAGTTTTTATTTCTGTGCAGTATAAACCATCCCCCCTGTGGTGCACCTGCTATGTCATAAAGAAGGAGAATTTGGGGTACCAACTTTTACCACAGCCAATAAAAAAATTACAGAGACAGAGACCCAGTACTTATTATAGGAAATAAACATAGATCCTTTAGACCAGTAGAGAACAGGGGGTGAATCACTACACAGGAAAACCATACTCAAATAAAAGTTCACACTCTTTTTTTTAATTTTTTATTTATTTTTTTATGTGTATGCGTATACTGTCTGCATGCAGGTCTGTGCACCCGTGTCGTGCAATGCCGCAGAGGTCAGAAGCGGGTGTCGGGTTCCCCTGGAACTGGAGTTAAAGACGGTTCTCAGCCGCCATGTGGGTGCTGGGGATCGAACCCGGGTTCTCTGCAAGAGCAGTCGGTGTTCTTAACCGCTAGGCCATCTCTCCAGCCCCAAAGTTCACACTCTTAAAGTCAATGGTCTCCCCAGCTTTGGATGCCATTTCTGTTTCTACCTCCCAAATATAGGAATTAACAGTACTCACCACCAGGCCTTGCTTCATTAAAAAAATGATGCAAACTTTAGCTGCAGGATGAGAGGAGTTTTCAAGGAATAACAGAACCTTAGAGTCATCGTCTGTTCCAGCTTCCCTGTAGAAAGCAGAAGCCATGGGTACAAATTGTATGTGAGATAATCAGAAAAGAATATCCTTGATGACTCATGACTTTTGCTAATGTAACAATTAACTAGTAACAAATTCACTTCTCTAGAGACAATGAGGAGGATGCAGGGTTTCTCCTGAAACAGCTATCGTGTTCCGTGAGTGCCTGCATATTAGCACATCCCTACATTACCACTCTATGCTTGGCATCCTTGTTGCCCGCAGGAAGTGTTCCAGCTGACGTCAGTGTCTTTAGGGGGAAGTAATGATTCAGCGGATGTTCTGTCAGCATTAGAGTATTGTTCCAAATCATGTCTGTCAGTGATAACCTTTGTGTCTACTTTGTGATAAGCAGATGTTTTATCAGCTTAGATCAAAACTGTTATATCTCGTCTGCTTTTTTTTTAAATTTTATTTATTTATTTAATCTCTGAGTGTTTTGCTTGAATATATGTAAGTGCAGCTGTTCATTCAATACCCACGAAGGTCAGAACAAGGTAACAGACTCTCTGGAACTGGAGTTAAGAATGGTTGTTAGTGGCCAGATGGGTGCTGAGAACTGAACTCAAGTCCTCTGGAAGAACAACTGGTGCACTTAACTTCTGAGCCATCTCTCTAGCCCTGCTATATCTTTTCTTAAGTTTCTGAATCCACTCTGGTGATTATTCAAACTTTCATTCAATGTCTAGTCCATCATGATCCTTACCTATTTCTAGACAACATTACATTACATGGCACATGTTCCCTGTTACATCAGTAGACATGCTCTTTTACTACAGGCTTGAGATCTTCATTTTTATCTATGTACAGGTTTTTTTTCCTACTTTATATTAGCTTCCATTAGTCTCTCTAACAAGATCTTCAATAATCTTTCTAATAAGTGGAGGGATAATTAACATTAAAGACCTTTTCTAATAGTCATATGGAAACCTAATATAAAACCTTAAAATATATACATCTAAAATATAAAATAAATTTTAATTGAGTTACCCTATAACCAATAATTTAATGGCTATATAAGGTGCCACAGCATAGCATATAAAAAGCCCAATGCCAAAAATGGACTCTATCTTTTGGAGTTGCTGATCAGGGGGTCCCTTATACCCTCAAAGAATACTGGAAATTGCCATTGTGCTTACCTGCCAGAACATCACAGTAACTCCCTATTCCTGAAGAAAGTGCTGTATGTGGTGTAGAAAAAACAAGGAGAAATCAAGCTGGTGATGTCTTCAAAGCTTCAGCTTTATTGGTTGCTTTCATGGTGCTGGAAGGAGCTGTGCATGCTACTGAAAGAGAAAAGTAATCACCACCCCAGTATGAAACCTGGGAATTACAATAACAACTAGCCTGTCAAATATGCTCATTGGGGCAATGACACATGAATGTCACTGGAGTAACAAACAACTTCTTGTAGAATGTAAGGTTCATTTTACAAGATGGAGGCCTTTTAAAACATTTCTATTAATAGTAGTGTCTTTATGTTGTAGGCAAGAAAATAATGAAAAATCAACAGGTCATGTGGATGCATTTGGCTTTTATGAGCAATCTGCTGTCACTGTGTTTTGCCTCCTCACATCTCTCTGTGGGTGTGGTCATAAGAAATATGAGTGTGCATGCAAAGTTGATATTGCACCTAATGACAGTAGATTCCCCCCTTTGGGACATGGAGTAAAACTCATCTTGTATACCTACCAGTGAGTGGCCCATCATATTAGGTCAGGTGTGGAATTGTTCACTTATAGCTTTACATTGGCAGTGAAAAAGTTGTGGATGCTGGAGCATTTTATATTTCTTGTTTTTATAATAAAGATGCTTATGCATATTCATATGTTTCAAAATAAAATATATTTCAAACTACAGTGGCACAAAATTAATACATATAAGTCTCTTTCTGGAGAATAAGCTGCGTACCTGATTGTCCTTCACCACCTAAGGATTAAGTATATAAAAGCTACAAAGATCTTATTCTGTGTCATCCTAGCAAGTCATAAATTCAAAACTGTAACTTTGTCTCAATTTTATTACCTACACCATAGGTCTGTTTAAGTGCTAATAGAGTCTCATGGCTGTGGTTTATAGAAAAATCAACTAATCTCAGAACATCTGATGCATTGATTTAAGTCTTATCATTTCACAATATCAAGCACCTTTTTAGTCTTCCTTATTTGATAATATTGATATCACTCAGTATTACAGGAATTATTATGTGAAATATTTCTCAATTTTTGTAGCATTATTATTAGTTTCAGGCCATCATTTTTTAAAATTTTATTTATTCTTGTATGTGTGCGAATGCACTGTCTGCATGTAGGTCTGTGCACCCATGTTGTGCAATGCCAGGGGGGTCAGAAGAGGGTCTCGGATTCCCCTGGAACTGGAGTTCTCCTGGAATTGGAGTTACAGACGGTTCTTAGCTGCCATGTGGGAGCTGGGGATCGAACTCGGGTCCTCTGCAAGAGCAGTCGGTGCTCTTAACCACTAGGCTATCTCTCCAGCCCCTAGGCCATCAATTTTTAACACATTTATACAGGGGTGATGCTTTCAAATCTGAATAACATCTTATGAATTGCTAGTTTTTTTTCAAATTATCCTAATATCTGTGAAGTATTTTTGCTTATATGATTAAATCAGATTATATATTTTTATTTATGAGTTATTATTTTCCCGTTTAGTAGTTTTACATATTTTATTATGTAAAATATTATTTAATTCTAAATGGGTTATGAAAAATACTTACTCATTGAATTTGATATGTTTTCAGAAACTACTTTTTTTTGGTCTTTTTGAGACAGGATCTCCCTGTAGCTTTGGCTGTCCTGGAACTCACTCTGTAGACCAGGCTGGCCTTGAACTCACATCCTGCCTCTGCCTCCCAAGTGCTAGGATTAAAGGCGTGCACCACCATGCTCAGCCTTTTTTTTTTGGGGGGGGGGTCTGAAACAACTCTTAAGGAAGGTATGTTCACCAATGAACCACAACTATTGTATACTGGGCAAAGAGTCAGGCTGATTCCACACTAACATGCAACATAAAAGATAATAATATAAAGAAAAACAATCTGCTGAGCATTAAAAATCATCTTAATAAGAACTCTTTGCAACCATCAGAGAATTAGCTATCAACTTCAAACCACATTATTGTTAAGTTTAGCTGATAGAAATCAGTAGTAAATAACGGGAGAAAAAAGTTTTCAGTGCAAGAAGACTAAATAGTGTTTTGGAGTATGTCCTTGGCTAGTTCAAGTAGTATTAGCAAAATCTTTTTTGGCAAGAGGTAGGCATAAATACAAATAGAATGTCACATTTTAAAATCACCAGACTGCCCTAGGAATGATAAAGGTATCATCAAGTAGTAAGGGCATAACTTTAAAATATTATTGGTGTGATCTCAATAAAATACTCAGGAGTTTGTTTAAAGACATCATAATAGCTATTTCCAGCATTTGGGCTTAAGGGAAGTGAAATTAATGGGTCTGTTTTCCCTAAGAATTTCTTTTAAAATCAAGCATATTGCTAAATAGCAGCATTATGTTTGGTAAACAATAATTGGCAAGAAAATAATTTTTTTTTAAATTTTAGACCTAACTTTATTTTTATGTTCACCATAGCATTTTTATATTGATCTTAACAATTAAAAACACATTACAGTTTTTAAATAGCTGAGCTGGTGTAGGTGGAGTGAGTTCTCTGAACAACCAAAATAGACAGTAATAAAGTTCAGGTTTTCACAAGTAGAGACTTTTTTTTTTTTCATGTGTATGAATGTACTGTCTGCATGCAGGTCTGCGCAACTGTGTCTTGCAATACCGCGCAGGCTAGAAGAGAGCATCGGATTTCCCTGGAACTGGAGTCAAAGACAGTTCTCAGCCTCCATGTAGGTGCTGGGGATTGAACCTGGGTCCTCAAAACTGCTCCTTCCTGAATTCTTTCAGGATCACTGCTATCCACCACAAAAATAAGACTCTAGGTATTCTGGAAGTAATGCCTCCAGAGAGGTCCAATTTTCTCTTGACCACCAACATCCCATACTGTGAAGCAAATGTGGTAACTATCTGGCTTAGTTTCAGTTTAAACAGAATCGGTGTCTTTTCGGCAGCATCCAAGACATCCATCAAGCACATCCATTTCTCGCCAAAGAGGCGATGGCCCTGGCGAAGAGAGCACTGGCATCAGACACACAGGGTCTGGGGTGTCCTTGGCTCAGGCTCACCACAAACCAGTCAAAGGAGGCTGAAGAAGGAGGCTGCTCATTGGCCAGCACGTTGGCTAGACCATGGGACAGGACAGAGTGGGACAGGGACCTACTCAATAACATGTTTGTCATATTTTTATAAGATGTTAACACTACATAAATATGCTATTCTTTAAAAAGCATTGAATTTTCTTCCCTGAACCAAACATTATTTTGATGATTTTCCAATAGACCCTTTCTAATTACATCATTTCTTCTACATTGATTTGCTTTGCTTTCTGTAGATTATCTTTCTGCTCATTCATGCATTCAGTCATTCATAACAGTATGTTATTGCAGCATAAAATTTATTCTAAGTTTCTGTTCAGGAGGAACTTGTTCAAACTTGGTTCTGTATCTGATTTCTACATTTACATAATTCTTTAACATATCTTTTCCAAAGATCCTCTCTCCTCTTAAAAGTAACGATACTTAAAAATCGATGTTTTCAACTACTCCTCAGCTTTAGATAGACCAAGTATATGTGTATACAATTTAAACATAAATATTGCTACATATTTCAAACTAAGAATTCATGTTAATGCTTTCAATGCTTTTCAAATACCTCTACATTCATCTTGTTGTATTTCCTTAGATTTATCATTATTCTTTGACAGTGAAAGAAGGTATTCCCCATTATTCTTCATATTATTATCTATTAAAATAGTTCCTGGGGAAGTGCAAGGTGACAGATGCCTGCAATCCCAGCACTTTGGAGGTGGAGGCAGGACAATTATAACTTCAAAACCAGTCTTTGCTACATAGTGACTTCTAAAATTCAAAAACAATAATGCTGCTGCTGCTAATGATGTTGATGATGAATAGTAAACTGGTCCCCATAGACAAAGGAATGTAACCGAATTCTAATTGATATCACCGCTCCTTTTCTGTCTCTATTCCCCTTGTTACTTGCCTTGTTCCTCTCTGAACACATATTCAAGCCAAGCCTTGCCCAATCTTTATCCTTCATTACCCAGTCTCTGAGAGGATGTCTCTCTCAATCCATCTAAAAATTTGGGAAGACAGAAGAAAGGAAGGAGAAAGAATGAAAAGAAAGAAGGAAATGTTTTTGAATATTTTTTTCTCTTTGTTCTGTTTGTCTTAATCATTTTTAAAAGACATAAATTTGAACAGATAGTGGTAATTATTTTCTACCATTAACTGACCTTGATTTGCCTAAAATTTAGAGACATATAAAATCTTGTTTGGCCTTCTTAGTGGCTCATTTCTTGATCCTGCCTTCTTAAATAGGAAAGGTTTCTCCTTACAATCAATATAGAACCATTATTCTTCATTGATTAAAACAGTATCTATATATCATCTACCCAAGTAAGAAACAGAGAAGCAATGGCATACAGATTTTTATTCTTTTTTTTTTTTTTTGGTCTTTTTGTGACAGGGTCTTCCTGTAGCCCCAGCTGGCCTGGAACTCACTCTGTAGACCAGGCTTGACTTGAACTCACAGAGATCCACCTGCCTCTGTCTCTGAAGTGCTGGGATTAAAGGTGTGTGTCACCACACCTTGGTAACACTTCACAGACACTGCTATTCTATCTCTCCCAATTACTTTGTTATATAACTGGAAAAACTGCTTTACCCTCATGTTTCCTAGGATTTGAAGCTACTCAGTTAAATTGGAATTGCTCTTCTTCAAGTTCAAATGTGTTCAAGAAAAAAACTATATGCACAAAAACCAGCTAAGTCAAGAAAGTAAAACCCTTTCCTAAACTTTGAGCGATGATCTGCCCCCTGCCTCCCCCCAGCTCTTAGAATTTTATCCACCATGATCAGAAACAATTTCACTAAGAACTAGTAAAACTCCACAAACAGAAGTACAAACCCTTAAGTTCAAGCACACACACACACACACACACACACACACACACACACACACACACAGCTGCCCCTGTTCACTGCTTATATTGCTTATCTTACCCAATATATTCAATTTTTATGTTAACTTCTGTAACTTTCCTGTGAGACAGAGTTTCAAATTAAATATTTATTCCCCATCATTATTAGAGTACTACTTGTAATATATTGTTACTACTAAAAGCCATCCCTTAAAAATATCAGAATATGTAATCCAATTCTCATTGTGGATGGCCTTGCCCTAAGAAGGAAAATAAATATTTCTTTGGCTATGAAAAAAGATAGTGTGTGTATGTGTGTGTTTGTATACAGGCAGACAAATGCACATATATGTACATATACAAACTTCTACCCACGTGCACATATACCCACAGTATATTTGTTAATATTTCTTGGGGTAACGGTAGTCAGGAAAGGAGGACGGTAATGGAAAAAGCTCTGAGGTACATCACCATATGCCTACCACACTGAAGAAAATGCACTATTATCCTTAATGAAATACGGTGTCATCTTAGTTGGCTTTCTATCAGTGCACTTATTCTTCTGCCTATGCTTTCATGTAACTGGAAGGGCCTGAGAAATAGAGGCAATTTCACTGATTAGTAAGTATGACCATGACATAGCTCCAATATCTTAGTAAAATCATATTTGATTTGGGTAAGTCTGTATAACTGTAATAATTGATGAGAAATTTCTATGCAAAAACTTTCCAGTTCCTCAGCAAGAGAGATCAAACTTTAGCTTTTTATTTATTTGTCTATTTTTATCATTTAATTTTTTTTACTGTTGCATCTATGTATTTAGTGGACAGGAACTTAACGAGATAGTCTAGTTAATACTTATATTCAAATGTGGAATCTGGTGGTCTCTTCAAATCTGTGACATGCTCAGCAAAATTGGTAGTCATGGCCTTATAAACATTCTAATAATCATCCCTTCATTGCCAAAATCCTACCAGGCTCTGAGCCTAGCTAAAATATTATAGTGTTAAATGACAAACAGCACCTGCTCCCAGGGGTTTGAGCACATAACAATGCACACAGTGCAAAGCAAACAATTACTCATCGCCTATATGTGCTGACCAATATGTTCCTGCAAGATACATACAACAGTAAAAGGTAATTTCATTACTACTTTGTTCTCATTCTCATTAATTTACATTACATTTTCCTATACAATATACTATAGTATAGAAAATTAAATAGAATTTATAATGAGAATAATATGGAATAGAGATGTATACTCTGTCTTTATGAACACTTATCCAAGAATACTTGAGGACTGGATATTACAGTTTTGTAGCTGGAAAGAAGCTGGTTAGTCTTTTCACAGTAGGAAATAGCTTATCTTTAAATGCTTCCTTATGGCACTATTAGGAACTATTTGCTTAAAATTATCCATCAAGCTAGGATCTGGCACCACAGAGGTAAAAAATGAAGAGGAAGGAAAAAGAGAGTTCTCTTGTACTGATTCTGAGGAAAAAACAGAATATTGTATACTACACTATGTTTAGTGTGAAATATACAATAACAAATATACTCTTTGCCTTAATGTCAGAGTAAAGAATGAATATGTTTGCTGTTTTTGGCTGTTTCAAAAATTGTGATGGTCATAGGCTCACAGATTCAAGTTGTGAATGAAACAGTTCGAAAGAAAAGCCAACATGCTGACCTGCTAGAGTCAGAAAAGACTTGAGATGGTGTTCCTCAAGGTAGAATAAATTAGAAGAAAATGTTATTGCTACATGTAACACAGTAGACTATAAAATAGTGCATACTTATACATGGATATATTTTTATTTGTATTTTTCTTCTGAAGCCCAATACTATGAAAAATCAGTTTTCGCTTTGTTATTGGTAATTGAAAGTTACACATGCAGAGGAAAGAATTTTAATCTACAGTGTTAATCATTGAATACTGATATGATATAGAACAGAAAATATGAGATTGCAAACAAAATGGCAAAGAGAAAACATCATTTTAGGGACATTAAGCATATATATTAGAATTAGGTTTATTACATTGCAGAGATGAGCATTCTAAACAATGCAATCACTAAGGAAACTGAATAGACATTAGCAGATGGTTTTAAAAAATTAAGTGTTATGTAGACTTTCAGCACTGCACCAAATACTTGGAACAATATTTACTCAAAATAGGGAAGATTTATGTTGCTCAAAGTTTCAGTCCTCAGTCCATAGCTGACAAGCTCCACTGTTTTGGGTCTAAAGCAGGACTTTGTGGTGGGAGCACATGGAAGGTTTTTCCTGACTTCACTGCAGCCAGGAGATGATTTCCGCACTAATGGGTTTCTCGCTTCCTGCCCTGCTATTCTGTCTGGATTCTCAACCTACTGGGTATGGCTATCCTCATTCAGGGCAAGTCTAATCCCATTAGTTAATCATCTCTGAGACTGTCTCTATATACATGCCCAGAGGTATGTTTTACTAGTCTCCTAGGCATTTCTCAGTCCAATCAAGCTGAAATACAAGATTATCCATCACAGCACTACTATATTGCTAAGTCTTCAGTCCTGTGAAGTTTCATCCAGTTTCAGAAAGGTAAATGTGTATTAGTTATTAACTAATTTACAGTACAATATTTATATATAACATGTCCATTAATTCAAAACTTTTCTTTAATAATATGAAACATGAATATACTCATTAATGAAAATTACCTCACAAAAGCTCAAAAAAGAGTAAGTATAATAACAAATACTTGATATTTAATTATAAATTGTCTATGTAATTATATATATATATATATATATATCTGTCATCCACTGAAAATACATGATATTTACTTCCATATGAACTACATTGACTCTTAAAATTATCAAAAGTTTTTCTTTTGATACGAGTTGAAAGATGCATTAGTAGTCTCTCCACCCCGTTACTGTACGTTCCATGAGCCTTAGGTGTAGAAGTTCTGTTTTGGATGTGTCATTTAGGGCTGGGCAACTAAAAGACACTTACTCTCTGTGTGTGACCAGTTGTGGAACTGGGAAATTTTCTCCATCTGTTGCAAAAGAAGCTTCTTTGATGAGGTTCAATAGCTTACTTTTCTGCAAATATAAGGATCCATATTTATTTAAAAAAATTTTTTTATTAATTTTATTTATTTCTGTATGTGTATGAATGTACTGTCTGCATGCAAGTTTGTGCACCCATGTCATGCAACGCCGCGGAGGTCAGAAGAGGGTCTCGGATTCCCCTGGAACTGGAGTTCTCCTGGAATTGGAGCTTCAGACGGTTCTCAGCCGCCATGTGGGTGCTGGGGAATCGAACCCGGGTCCTCTGTAAGAGCGGTCGGTGCTCTTAACCGCTAGGCCATCTCGCCAGCCCCAGGATCCATATTTAGCATACAATAAAAATTACATTTGTGTTGGCATCTGACAGATGTGGGTTTTTCTCTAGGATCTATGCCTTCCCGAGTGATATATATCTGGCTATGTTTACAGGGTTATGCATGAGTTCTTGCCCACTGAGAAGGCTCTAAACCCAATTAGATAGCTATCGATTACCCCCAATTTTAAAGCACAGCTACTGCACCACTATAGTTTGTTGTTCTGCTCATTGTCTGGTTATTAATCTTTAAAGCTGGGGCTGGACCATTGATTGATTTTTCTCCCTTAGCAGTTTGTAAAGTATCATATAGAGCTATGAGAATAGTCTTCAGGGAGAATTTCAGGTCAGTTCCAGTTCCATTGCACCAAGTCCTTTGTCTGAAAAATGCCCTGGCTTTATGAAAGGAGTCTTACCTTCAAGTTTTGGAAAGTCATCAAGGGCTTTTAGACTACCTGGACCAACAATGTGAAGGGAGGTCTCTCCTGTCTGGCACTATGTTTCTTGTTATATAACCTTCAGGTATATACAGTTATTCAGGTTCAGATAGTGTATGTGTATTTTTCAGTAGGTTGTTGAGATAAAATATTTTCCTCTGTTTTTTTCACACTACCTAAGCTTCTTCATGCAATAGAGTACAATGCACACTAAATCCACAACTGGCCAAAGTGTAGAGAATAAGACTGCAGAGGGTACATCTCTGAATAGGACTCCTACAATAAATCTCACCATCCATAGCTCAGATCAGCATCTATTGTGGAAGAGGGAGCAAGAAAGACCATAAGAACCATCAGCGTCGCATGATCGTAAGGAAACAGAGTCTTCCAGGCCTCTGGAATGCTGTCAGCATGCACAAGCCCCATGCAAACTCAAGCAGACAAAACCCCAACACAGACCTGGTGAAATGGGTAACAGACCCCAACCCCTTTAAGGGAGAGACTCTACATAGATTGATTAGACTCTAATCTTAATAGGCTTTAATAAATATGGTAGAATGCATGAAATCTGGTAGGGGTTCAAGGAATGTGGATAGTGGAAGGAATATAAAGGTGATTAAGGTATTTTGCATGAAATACAAAATTCTGCACTTGAAAAGTTAATGAAGTCAGAAGAGGATTTCAGAACATCAAGAATAACCTGGGCTAACAACGGTATCCTTTCTCCACCAAAGAGTGGGGGGAAAGGAAGGAAAAGTAAAGGAGAACAGAGAGAGGAGGTGGACCATCACAGAGAGTGAAGGCTACAAAAACGGTGTCTTGATGCACAAAAGTTAGACGTTGGAGGAAGGAAACTCAGGAGTTTTAAAATAAAGGCTCTTATGCTTGAAGTGAATGAAAAATTCAGTTAGATATGGAGAAATAAGAACTAAATGGAAATTAGAAACTTACATCTTGCAATCAGTAAAACTGAAGCAGAGGCAGGCGGATCTCTGTGAGTTCAAGGCCAGCCTGGTCTACAGAGTGAGTTCCAGGACAGCTGGGGCTACAGGGAGACCCTGACTCGAAAAGACAAAATATAAAAAATAAATTAACAATAATGTAAAGTCTCAATGCACAATTTGTAGTTGAATCAGCAAAATTGTATAACTAATTCATGTATTACAAATATAATTTGTGGGCTTAGGACATAGCTCAGTTGGTAAAGAGTTGAGTTGCAAGCTTAAGGATCTGAGTTTGATCTCTAAATGGTGGTGCATGCCTTTAATCCCAGCACTGGGGAGGCAGAGGCAGGTGGATATCTGTGAGTTCAAGACCAGTCTGGTCTAAATAGTGATTTCTAGGACAGCTGGGGCTACAGGGAGACTCTGTCTCAAAAATCAAAACAAAACAAAATAATAAATAATAAAGAGAGCCTGGTGGTGGTGGAAGCTGCTAACATGGTATGCACTGATCCTTGGGGCTCCCTGGCCACACAGCCTCAACTACTTGGTGAATTCTGACCACAGTGTAATCCTGTCTTAATAAACAAGGTGGGCAGTGCCTGAGGAATGCCACTTGTGTTGGTCCTCTGGCCTCTACATGTAGGTACACATGACCCACTCCAACCCACAAAACAACTTGAGTTTCCATACAGAAGTGATGAATGCCATAAATAATAATTCATACACATAATTAGGAACAAATTATGCTAGGTAAAGAAAATAAAATGGTTAGCTGAGGATGTGCTTCCAGTGACCTAGTGCTTAAGTTTTCAGAAACATCTATGAGATAGATAGCCATCAGTCCTAAAAGAAACTAGAACAAATTCACTTCTTTACTGATTGAAAAGTCTATTTAATTGACTTTGTGTTTCCTTAAAAAGGTCTGTTAAAATAATGAAATCTACAAGTTCTTTTTGTTTGTTTGTTTTGTTTTGTTTATGAGACAGGGTAATCCTGTAGCCCTAGCTGACTTGTCACTTTGTAGACTAGCCTGGCCTTGAACTCATGGAGATCTGCCTCCCTCTGCCTCTGGAGTCTCATGATTAAATGTGTGTGCATTGCCAGGTATCAAGCAAACCATTATGCATTGTTTCTTATTTGCTTTTAAAATCTTGATTGCATTTGTTGAAATTAGTGGTAATTTTATCTCTTTTGTTGTGCATGAGCAATGAACAACCAACAAAAGCTTAGACAATTCATGTGTGCAATTTGAATTCCAACTTTGTTTATTTAATTCCAGCCTGTGACCTCAACTGCTGTACTATACTTGATAATTTTTTGAATCTACATTTTAATATATTTTTATAAAAGTATGTCCAGTAAACAAGCAGGTTTATCAAATAATTCATACTAGTTACATTTCTACTTTGAAAAATAACATGTTAAATCAGTTCTGTATGGGATACAAATATCCTCTCAAAATACTGTTGTTTTAGTGAGTCATTTTTACCAGAATCTGCATTTTTTTAGCAAAACTTCAGTGTATTGTCCTGAGGCCCCAAGTCCCTTTAAATCTATCTGATAACCTTGGCAATTGAAACAGACAAATTCTTTTCATTATAAGAAATATTTACAACACCCCACATTTGTATCCTCTTTTCTAAGTCCATCTGCTTTGTCAGATCCCTAAGAGAGTCTGAGTATCAATGGACTTACTTCTTCTATAAGTAGTCCATTATTATCTTATTGTGATAGGAGCAATTAATTGATGATAGTGACATATTTCAAACTCAATATATTTATTATATGTGTGTGTGCACATACACGCATACCCACATACATGGATGGTCCACTGTTCCCAGTGGAGATCAGAGGACAACTTGTATGAAGAATTTGCTCTCTGTTCCTACCATTTGGGCCCAGCAGATTCAACTCTGGTCATCAAGGCTTCACAGCAACCACCTTTATCACTGAGTCATTTTGCAAAACCAGTCAGCGATTTAAAAACATAAACTATAATAACTTCCCTGGGTCTAGCATGCATTTCTACCTGTTTGACACTGAAATATGATATTTTCATCTGCAAAATTAATCCTAGAAAACTGCACATCAAATTACAAAAGAGAAAATTTGCATACATAGACATAATTTTATAATATTTTAAGGAAGTGTACAATTATTTTGTTAGACTGTGGTTATAGCTAACCTAGGGCACAGGTACAATGTACCTACACTATATTGTACCTGTGCCCTGGGTTAAAGTATAAAGAAGTGAATTAATTAAACAAAATGGTAGATGGGATGTTCTACTACTTTCCTTACAGTAGAATGTAGTGCAAATGACTAAACAATATGTTAGCAACTCTCACAGAGAGGAAGCTTCAAAAGGGCATAAAGCTGTGAACAAAAGCATAAGGACACAAGCATATAGTCCTTTGAGAATAGTCTACAATGTATACTCTACAATGTATGTTCATTCTCAAAAGAGAAAGAATACCCTTTTAATTTGAGAAATCTAGGACCCACTGTTGTAACCAGGTCATTGAATTTAACATTGCCAGTGTTAAGACATATCAACATCCTGTCTCTTTCAGCAGGGAGTTGTAGTGAAGCATCAATCAATTCTAGAGTATTTTACCCCCCCACACACCACATACACAACTTCATGACAAGAATCTATCAAATAACCCAAAACTGGGGACAACCTGCAAATAACTTCCTAGCTCTCTCCAACGGAGATCCAGGAACTCTCATTAGAAAAAGGAAGCATGCATTGTGAGTGAAATCTGAAATAGAAATCAGTGGATAATCCCAATACTATCTGTAGATCAATTAGGAATAATTAAGAGTATTGAACCAATTTGATTTTCCTGTTTTAATCATCATACCAGGTCATTTTCTGTAACTGTAAAGCTATTCCAAGAAGGTAATTTGCTTGAGGAGAAAGAATCATATAATGTATCTGTTGACATTTGGTTGGATAAGAGCTGAGAGGGGTTCTAGATTACTCTTTCTCTCATTTAAAGCCTATGAACTTTGAGAAATTTATTAATTAAATTTCTTTCTATTGAAATATATACAAATAATTATTTTTGTCCTTGCATATCTTTTCTGGTAAAATTGTATTAAAGTTTATATATAATCAGTCTAACTTAGACGATGTCTTCTCTATAATGGTACCTATATGAGAACTACTTGGATTTTAAATCAATGTTTACAGGAAGTGTGCCACAGTGATTTTTTAAATCTAGTGAATATGTGAAACATTCTGTTGATAGCCAGAGGGCAGCACTACTGACATCTAGAGGTGCTGACAAAACTCTTGTGAGTCATAGAGAAGAATTTAAGGAAAAAACATTTGAATATCCTGATGAAAATGCCAGAAGCAGCAAGAGAGAAATGTTGCTTCAGTCATTGGCGGCTTCATACTTTGAGGTCCTAATAATGCCCCAAAATTGAATATATGCATGCCACATATCTGATATGTTATAGCATGCCATTTCAAATATACATGGTAAATTTGACAGAAAAAGTTCAGCTGCTTTATGTGATGTGGAAACAGAAAACAAATGGAATAAGTATTTGAAAACCCCTTATAGAGGAAGTTGGAAAGATGGCTCAGCACTTAAGAGTTCTTGTTGCTCTTCTAGAGGCTCCAACTTCTGTCCCCAGAACACTAGTCCAAGGGTGCACAATGTAACTCAAGCTCCTAGGGATCCAACACCCTCTTCTGGTCTCCATAGATTTAAGCTACACATGTAGCTTAAACACACAGACTCATATACATATGTAAATATTTTGGAAACTTATAAAACAATATAGATTATATACTTCATTTTTAAACATTTCTTTGCCTTTTTATGCTTCCTTTACATAGCAGACCTGTTGCACATCCATAAATGCTATTTAAATACTATTTTTGTAAACTAAATAAAGAGCATAGTTTTGGAAGTTTCTTATCCTACTATTTGAGAATTAACTCAGACACATGTTCTTCTGATACAAATCCAAGGAACATTTTGAAATTTCTCCTCTCAGTAGGCTCCAAAATACAGTTGACATAATTATGGTTTAGGGATTAAGGATATGTGGGTTCATAGTCTCACTCTGCTATGCATAAACAGTATTTCAAGGAAAATGAGATTTTCTTGCTATATTTTCCTCAAGTGTAAGATTAATACAGTAATAATTCTCCTCTCCTAAGGTGGTTGTGAAGATTAGCTATAAACAACTTGGTATACATTGTGGCATATCAAAATACTCTTTGTGAGTTATTATTGCTGCTCTGTCATTAGTATAATTACTGAAAAGGAAGCTCCGTCTTAGAGCCAGTACTGATGCATCAGGATTCATTTAAGAGCTTGTTTCATCTGTGTTGTCCTATATGCCACCCAGACAAGCAGGTAGCACTTATGTGTCTTATCTCAAGTTTCTATCTCTTTTCCCTTTTACCCCTGAGAATTTTCAATAGGTTACTGCATTCTTTTCAGACTTTTAAATTTCAGATTCCCTAGAGTCCTAGTCATGAATTTCCTGAGGCCTTCCTTACAGAGGAATACAAGTAGTCACTAGCATGAGTGATATGAGCATTTTGTTGGTTATTGCCTTAAAACTACAAAACTTATGGAGAGGACGTGAGGTTTCTATTCACACTTGACATTTACACTTGCATAAAATTTGAACTGCAAATAATATTTACATCTTTATTCCCAATATACTTTATATTTGTTTTCAAGATAGCCACCTGGGAATCTTCTTAGTCCTATAAATAACCCCCAGTTTCCCATTTCTAAAAGGAAACAATTCTTTTTTTTAAGTTAATTTTTATTGAGCACATTTCATACAACATTTCTTAATCAAATTTAGACTCATTCCCCCATCCACGTGCACTCCTTCCTCTACCCCACCCCCGCCAGAGCTCATGGATTCTGTCATACATGTTAAGTCCTATCTTGCATCTTTTTCTCAGTCTTTTATAACCTTTTTGATGCACAAGTTTACTGTTTCGGTCAGTTCTTTGAATAGGTTTTTCTCTCTCTTTTTTGTTCCCTTTAATTTTATATTATTCCAAAATTTGCATATATACACTCCACACATAAATCAAAATTATAAATTCTGAAAATAAACTATAGATTAATTCCAAAACACATTTAGAGATTCACATTTTTTTTAATTTTTTTAATTTTACTTATTTCTGTATGTGTATGAACGTACTGTCTGCATGCAGGTGTGTGCACCCGTGTATTTCTGTACGTGTATGAATGTACTGTCTGCATGCAGATGTGTGCACCCGTGTCGTGCAATGCTGCGGAGGTCAGAAGAGGGTGTCGGATTCCCCTGGAACTGGAGTTCTCCTGGAATTGGAGTTTCAGACGGTTCTCGGCCGCCATGTGGGTGCTGGGGATCGAACCCGGGTCCTCTGTAAGAGCAGTCGGTGCTCTTAACCGCTAGGCCATCTCTCCAGCCCCTAGAGATTCACATTTTAACAGTAAACTTGCATGCAGGTAAAAAGAAATATAACTTATGGGGCTGGAGAGATGGTTCAGTGGTTAAGAGTGCCATGGGCTGGAGAGATGGCCTGGGCTGGAGAGATGGCCTAGCGGTTAAGAGCGCCAACTGCTCTTGCAGAGGACCCGAGTTCGATCCCCAGCACGTACATGGCAGCTGAGAATCATCTGTAACTCCAATTCCAGGAGAACTCCAGTTCCAGGAGAATCTGACACCCTCTTCTGACCTCCGCGGCATTGCACGACACGGGTGCACAGACCTATGTGCAGACAGTACATTAATACACATAAATAAAATTTAAAAAAAAAGAGTGCTGACTGCTCTTGCAGAGGACCCGGGTTCGATCCCCAGCACCCACATGGCGGCTGAGAACCATCTTTAACTCCGGTTCCAGGGGAATCCGATGTCCTCTTCTGACCTTTGCGGCATTGCATGACACGGGTGCACAAACCTACATGCAGACAGTACATTCACACACATACAAAATAAATAAAAATTAAAAAAAGAAATATAACTTACATTCCTTTTTTTAGAATATTAATACATATCTTTCATCCATATATGGTAATTACAATGTGTGAATCCAAGTGGTAGGACAATTATAGATCCCATTAAGAGATTCACATTATAATAGCACAGTTGCTTTCAGATACAATGAAATATAATAAAGTTGTTCAGTTTGTCTGCGGACTGGGAATTTGGTGTTAGCTTCCACAAATGAGGGAAACCATTCACCTTTTTTTTTCTGAGACTGTGTTACTTCACTTACCATAATGGTGTCAAGTTCCACCCATTTACCAGCAAAGTTCATGATGTCATCTTTCTTTAATGCTGCATAGAACTCCATTGTGTTGATGTACCATGATTTGTTATCCAGGCATTTGGGTTGGTTCCAGCTCTTTGCTAGTGTGAAGAGAGCTGCAATAAACATAGCTGTGCATGTATATTTTGGGTAGGATGCGTCTTGTGAGTATACCCAGGAGTGGTATGGCTGGGTCAGGTGGTAGGCTCATTTTGAGTTTTTTAAGTGTTCTCCACACTACTTTCCACAGTGGTTGTATGAGTTTACATTCCCACCAGCAATGGATGAGTGTTCCCCTTTCCCCACAACCTCTCCAGCATTTGGTGTCTTTTGTTTTCTTGATCTTGGCTAGTCTTATTGGAGTGAGGAGTGAGATGATACCTTAGTGTGGATTTAATTTGCATTTCCTTAATTATTAATGATGTTGAACACTTTTTAAGATGTTTCTCATCCATATTTGCTTCCTTCCTGGTGAAGTCTCTGTTCATCTCTTTGCTCCATCTTTTGAGTAGGTCATTTGTTTTCTTACTTTTTTTTAAAGTAGTTTATATATTCTGGATATTAACGCTCTGTCAGATGTATCAGTTGTGAAGGTTTCCTCCCACTCTGGATTTTCTCTTCACTTCCTTGATTGTTTCTTTAGCTATACAAAAGCTTTTGAGTTTGATAAGGTCCCACTTGTCAGCTGTTGTCCTTATTTCCTGTGCAGCCGATGTCTGATTTAGAAAGTCTTTTCCAGGCTGGAGAGATGGCCTAGCGGTTAAGAGTGCAGAGTGCTCTTGCAGAGGACCAGGGTTCGATCCTCAGCACCCACATGGCAGCTGAGAACCGTCTTTAACTCCAGTTCCAGGGGAATCAGACACCCTCTTCTGACCTCCACAGCATTGCAAGACACGGGTGCACAAACCCACATGCAGACTGTACACTCATACACATAAAAAATAAATAAATAAATAATTTTTAAAAAAGAAAGTCTTTTCCTAGGCCTGTTTTGTAGGCTGCTGTCGACTTTTTCATCTATCACCTTCAGGGTTTCAGGTTTCAGGTTGAGATTTTTGATCCACTTGGAGTTTATTTTTGTACAGGGATAGAGGTAGGGGTTTAACTTTGTTCTACAAATGGTGATCCAGTTTTGCCAACACCATTTGCTGAAGATGCTATCTTTCCTCCATTGAGCTTTTTTTTTTTTTTTTTTTGGTCCCTTTGTCAAATATGAGGTGTATATGAACTCAAGTTTGGATCTTCAATTTTGTTCCATTGGTCAATGGGTGTGTATTTTTGCCAGTACCAGACTGAAAAGAGATGATTCTTGAATCTTTTTTGAGGGGGAACTCAATTTCTAAAATGTTATCTTGTTTTAATTGCTGTAATTAAAGTGAATTTATGTGTGTCTAAAATAGGATATATTAACTAAGTGCCATGCATTGTTAATCTATATATTGCATTTGAAATAAAATAAATTTTACCTTTGAAAAAGTTACTTTCTACCTTTACATTACAAAATACATTACTCAGCATTTGATTTGATTTTGTTGCATAAACTGATACACTAATAATTTTCATAAGTAATTTGGAATTTTTTATTCAAATATTTATTAGTAAGGTGCAAATTTTTTTCTTTCTTCTTCCATTTTCTTAGACCCACTGTGCACTTCAGGGCATAAAGCAAAAATCACATGAATCCAATGTCGATATGAGTACATTCACTACTGAAGAGTCTCTGTTAAATATTAGCTATTGGTAGATGCTGAAGTACACTACTTAAGAAAAAGTTTGGGAAGTATCCCAAGGCACAGTATTTTACAGAAACAACGTAATTCATGGATTAACATACCATCCAAACATCTGTGTCTATACCAAAGTAACCTACCATAACAATTAATAATGTTTAAATACCTATATATCTAATTGCTTGTGCTTCTTTAGTAGGATCGAAAGGTTATTACTGGACAAACTGTCAGCCCATGAAAGGAAACAGCCAGAATTGACCAGGGTCCAGAACAATAGCTCCAGAGAAAGTAGACTGTTTTGCTTCTCATCCACCTGTGCCCCTTTTCTAAGCCTAGGGAATAATCTGTGGAAGAGGGGGCATGGTAGAATTAAGGGCTGCGATTGGGGTGAATGGTGAAACTACAGCAATATAGTCTGGACACTCATTTGATCAACTTGATTGAACATAAAAGCCCCCTCTGCTAGATGGTGGGACCCATGGGCTGTGTGGGTTTGGGCACAACTGCTTGCAAATTGGTTTTATATGAAGGATGCTTGTACTCATAAATTATTGTACTCATAAATATTGTACTCATAAATATCACTTATTGTTAAAAAAGGAAAAAAAAACTGAGAGAAAGATGCAAGGCAGTTATGGCAGAATGTGTGATCTGGGATGGGGTGGGGGGGGGTGGGGGGAAGGGAAAGGGAAATATGCCTGAACTGAATTGGAAAATGATGTATGAAATACACAAAACATCAATAAAAGAAATGAAAATTAAAAAAAAAACTATCTCTACAAGGTTAAAGGAAGTGAAATGAAACTATACAAACTAACATCTATCATCCATTATCTATTATGCATCTACCTCTCTATTAATTACTTGTCATCTATTTATCTATCTCTTATTTATTCTCTATCCATCTGTCTTATTAAATTGTGTGAAGAATAACTTGACCAGCTATTTTTTCCTATGGGAAATTCTTGTAAAATTTATTGTATTTATTAATTTTATGTGCATGAATATCTTGCTTGCATATATGTAAGTGAATCTGTGTCATGCAATGCCCGTGGAGGTCATAAGAAGGCACTGGATCCCCTGGAACTGGAGTTACAGATAGTTGTTGGTCTCCATGTTGATGCTGGGAACTGAGCCTGGGTCCTCTGTAAGAGCAGCCAGTCCTCTCAACCCCTGAACCTTCTCTCTAGCTACAGAGAACTCTGTTCTCTCAAAGCAGTCAGGCTCATTAATCTAGGTGGACATTCTGATTTGAAATGCTCAAGTACAATGCACCAAAATATCAAATCTGATTTTTAAAATAGCCATACTGCTCTTCTACATATGAAAACAAAGAACAATGCTAAGAAGTAGAAATGGCTTTTTTTTTTATCATGGAGACAAATTTGGTTGCCAAATACCTTATTACCAATTACCTGAAGTAATCATGAGCTCAAGCTAGAAATTTGGCTTTGCTGTCTCCCATTATAACCAGCACGAAATGGTCTTTTTTTCTAGAAATTACACCTATTATACCTATCTACTGAAGCAAAGATCATTTGAAGTATTTAAGATGGGGAGATGCTAGAATATCCCTTTAATACTGTGCATGTTCAGTATGGCAAAGAAGGAAATTCATGCCACTTTTCAGTAAGTCAATGATGCTGTCATTACTTTGTAGGAAACAGAATTCTCCATCCACCTCACCATCTCATAAAAGTAATGAATGAACAGGGGCTCTGTTTACCTAAAATTTGAGAAATGATTGTTGTAAATTAAAATTTCCTAGCTAGAAGAAAACCAAACAATCTCAGCTCAGCTCATAGACCAGAAAATCTGCAAAGTTAACAGGAAATAAATTTGTCCAGTGATTATTTTTAAGGTAGGGAGCAGATAATAGGTTCTGGTAAAGCTTTCAGGGGGTCAGATCTTGGTGCACTCCATGGTGTTGAGTAAGGAAACTATCCCAATAGCATGAATATGAGTAATCAATTTAAAGACAGTAGATCTGTTAATGCCTTGCACATGAGTTAAAGACTGTGGGTGGGTTTTCATTTTGATCAAAGTGCCATTAAAATAGCATTTGGAGAACATCAAACACATGTTTACTTAGACCATCAATAATAAATTTAATTAGAGTTTGTGTTCTATAAACGTGTCTCTCTTATTCACTGCATAGAGCAAACTTCTAAAAGAACATGAAGGAATATGAAAGTCATTCATGCAATCTTAAATAAAGACTGCAAAGCATTTGAAAGGGCCAGAGAAATATTTTAAAACTGAGAAATTGTTTCAATTTTTCAAATTCTAATTTAATAAAATATTTTGTCAGGATATGCTGTATTATTAAGAAAGGCTGGATAAACTTCCAGATGTTACAATATGTACACAAAGAATAGTCTTGCTCCTCCGTGAGGTCACAGTTTAGTTCCTTAACAATTCAGAACATCTTTACATTTGAAGGAAAGTGATCACTTTCCAAACAATTGCTTTACCTTATGGAATACGGGCATATTTGTATAACTGTGTTAATATTGCTTTGAGGTAAAGAACTTATCAACTTAAAAAAATTGAATATATAATAAAGCATAGTATATATATATATATATTATATATATAATATATTTATCTATGCCCTATGTTAATATTCAGTTGCAAGTACTATTTCTCCTTGTTAAATTAATAGAATCTTCAAAGGTGAATTTTCAGTGGAACCTCAAAAAGGTAAACAAAGCCACAGCAATTTCACGAGTTTTATCACACACCAGCACACATTTACAAATTCAGAGTTGTTTTTTTTCTCTTCTTGCTCCTTTGCATTCAACAGCCTTTTAAAACCCGATATCCCCACAAAGTCATAGTCTTTGTGTTTATGAGCCAAACAACATAGATGCCTCAGCAGCAAATCCAAACTTAATGCACTGAAAATGTATGCCATCCTTGATTTCCTGGCTACTTCTGTGATTAGCCTTGGTCTTGGGGACGAGGAATCCCTGAAGCCAAAGTTCTATTATGCTTTTCCGAATCCCACCCTGTGAGTTTTCCACTGCTATGACCCAAGACCAATTATTTAGAAAATTTTCATTTTTCTTTTGTGTCATCGTATCTCTTAATCTCTGTAGCCACTGTATATACCATAATGTGTACTATCAATGTCTGGAAATTATTCCATTACACTTTTGGAAAACAATGAAAATTAACATGAATTATAATACCAGTTGCTCCTTTTTACTTATGGATTCAACATTACAAGATATGAATGTACTGTCTCATTCAACTCACTGAGTTACAAGACATAGAGCTGCATAGTAACATGTGAGGCTAACTCAGTCCAAATTATAATTTATAGTGAAACATTTCTCACAACTCTTACCAGAGAAGTTTCTTTATACAACAAATTGTGATTAACACACAGCAACCTTTTCAACAGTCAAAGAAAACAGGAGGCTACAGAGTGTTCACCCCTGAATAGGACAACTATATCAAATTTTTGCCTCCCAAGATTTAAATATCATTTTTGAAAAGGAGGAAGAAGAATTATAAGAGCCAGTGATGGTGGATGATCACAAGGGAATGTAGTTTTCCAGACAGCTGGCCATTTACTTATATTGAACTCACAGCAAAGGTGACAGCATACACAAGTCCCATGCAAGCTCAGAAAAAAAATTCCCAAAATATCCTAACATATCCCTAAGGATATCCTAACCCCACCTAAGGAAATTGTGACAACAGACAGCTATTGGGAGTGGCAGAGATGGTTTCTTTCAAGGATGGGATTCTTCAGAGGTTAAGTAGGATCCAGTGGATGGACCCACATGGAAGGACATTTAGAAACACAACTTAGAATCTACAACCCATACCTATGCTATTGCTGTTATTATCATCACATAGAAATCATTACCATTTCAGAAATGCAAATCTTTTACTGAAATAAGCCAGCAGTGCATTCACCCACTAATGGTAGTATCTCCCTCTGAACATGAACATGAACACACTGAGCACTTTCACTCTCTTCTCATGACACCTCTTCAGACACTTCAGACACGTTTTGAGTAATCATGTGTTATTTCTTTTCAAACAGTATATTTGCTGTGCTCAAATTTTCATATGCTATAGTTTTCAGACATAAAAACCGAACAAAGTTCCTTTTAGTAAGATTTTATTGATATTTATTACACCTTCCAAAGAAATCTGTCCAAACTGAAGAAGCTAATTTCAACAGGATAGTAAAATGTTCATGATATTTATATGTTAGACACACAATAAAATCATCATATTTAAGTATTAAACTGTATTTATCTTTTTGATACCTATTAAATTTTAGATATATCAGGAAAATAAAATCTTCTTTGATTTTAGAAAAGAAATACAGAAGTGTTCCTTACCACTGGTGAATTCTTCACCTGATGTAGAAGACAGGGCAATAGGGACCGTCTAGTTTTCAGCCACCATGTGGGTGCTGGGGATGAAACTTGGATCCTCTGCAAAAGCAGTCGGTGCTCTTAACCACTAGGCCATCTCTCCAGCCCCTATCTTTGTCCTTTTTTTTTGAGACAAGGTTCCCTTTAGCCCCAGCATGTCTGGAACTCACCATGTAGAGCAGGCTTGCCTCAATTACATATAGAGCTGCTGCCTCACAAGTGTTATTACTAATGGCATACATGACCAAACCCAGTCACTCTTTTCAGGTCTTTGAGACAAGGTCTCACTATATAACCAGCTCCACAAACTCGTGGTCTTTCTGCCTCAGCCTCTTGAGTTCTGGGATCATCATTGTGAACTAACTTCTAGGTCTGATGCAAATTACACTTATTTTTTTAAGATTTACTTTAATTTTTGTTTATGCATATGTGGTTGTGTATATGTGCATGTATGGACATCTTCTTGATTTATAGTATACAATTCACAATATTATCTGTATTTTTTAGCTCAGCAGAATGGTGAACAAGTTCTCAGATACTAGCCTTCTACACAAGAGGAATCCAATCCTTTTACTCATTCTCCCCAATGGTCTAGGGTACTTAATTAATTTGGAGGGATGTAGCCTTAGCCAAGAAAAAATTATTTTCATTGATTTTTTTAATTTAAATCTAAAACATATAGAAGCCCACTTTTTAGATGGATAAAGTAGGTCAATGTTCCAACTGTGGCAGCTATAAATAAATAAATGAATAGATAGATGATAAATAGATGTCAAAATACACATTTTGCAAACCAAATTAGTAACCTGAGCAATGGAAATACTTCTGAAACTAAAATCCAGAAATATAAGAATCTTCCTCCCCTTCATTTTTCTAATCTGAGAAGGCATCACAAGGCATCTGTTTCAAGCCATCTGAGGTCATATTCCTGTGTCACCTGGGTCACATGCAAATTCCAGAATAGGTAAAACAGAAGGAACAAGGTATTGTGGTTGAAATGGGTTCTCAGGGAAATGCAGCATACATAAAGAATAATAGAAAATAGTCTCCTTTAAATATCAGATCTAAGTTAGAACCAGTCACAAGTTATGTAATGTTTACAAACATTACAAACCACATATTTCAAATTTACTTTTTCTTTTTCTTTAATGAATGCACCATCTTGAGAAAGTCATTTAAATTTTATGAGCTGCTCACCCTAACTGTAACTCAAATTCTGATTTATTAATATTATGAATAATTTATGGAAGAAGGAGATCCAAATGTATCTTCTATGCAGTCAGATTATTTTGAAAAACAAAATGATTACATGTGCTGCATTATTTATTTTATAAGATATATGAGAGAGAAAGTTAAATGTAATCATTTGTAAATAACACTTTACAAACTTTTAAAATAAATTTATTTTAATAGGATTAATATGATTAAAATCAATCTGTGTTCAATACTTATACATGACATTATTTAAATGCTTTATATAATTTATTTCACTTTATACAGAAATCCTTTGAGGTGATTTCATTAGGAAATTTATAACTTATACACACTTTTCCAGTGGTATGAAGATGTTGATGAAGTTTAATACCAAGTGATGAACTAAAATTTCTACCCAGGTGTTCTGGCATGAAAACCCCACTGTTTTAGTTTGTAAAAATGAAGATAAAGTAGTGAGAGATGTAGAAGCTAATTTTTACTGTGGACTAATTTTCATTTTAAGAAAAACAACATCAACAAAAATTTACAGGATACATCTTTTTTTTTTTTTTTTTCTGCTGAGAAAAATGTATTCTGCAACAACTTCTCAGTCAGGGTTATCACAAACTCTTTATACTCCAGGTTGGCCTCAAACTCAGAGTCCCCCTTCCTCAGCATCCCCAGTATTGGCATGAAGGGCAAGGACAGGATTCCCACTTGCAGCATATACCTTAACATACAGAGAATCGTTGCTAAAGTAGCAACGATTGGAGATGGAATAATTACGTTTAAGATGTCTATGAAAATTAAATAAATAATTTGGCAAAGTTGGCAAAAGTAGGCTTCTAGCATCTTGTAATATTAAAAGCACAAGTTAATTAGAGAATTTTGCAGATAATTCTGAGAAATAAGTATTTAAAGAACATATTTCCTATAAGTAATTTTGGTTTGTTAGTGTTTTAAATAATTTGTAAAATGAACACTTATTTTTGGAAAAGCATTGGAATTTCTCATCAAAATCCTCACAACTCTAAAGTCTCTGTACATAAATGCTATAGTTTAACTAACAGGATAGCCACTGGGTAATTTATCTTTGATGCATAACTAACATATTAGACTCCTTTTTCTTTTGAATTAAAAACATGTTTCATTTGTTATTTTTATTTTATGTATATTAGTGTATTGCCTACATGTATGTAAGTACACCAAGTCCCACAATGCTGGAGGAGATCAGAAGAAGGCATTGAATTTCTCTGAAACTGGAGTTACTGACAGTTGCTACTGGCAGTTGTTAGCTGCCATGTGGGCACTGAGAGTTGTACCCAAGTCCTCTCCAAGAGCAACCAGAGCGATCTCTCCAGCCCTTCCTTTGACTTTATAGAAATTTACCTTTATTAATGCCTTCAGAGCATCATATGGCATATTTTCATCATATCCCCCACCCCTCCTTGGACCCCTCCACAACATTCCCACCTCTACTCCCACTTCCTTTCCCATTCAACTCCACCTCCCAATAGAGTACAATATGTGTTGCTCAAGTGCATGGAGCCTCCCCTGAATGTGGTCCAGGGGCCGTTAAAGAAAATTGACTCTTCCCTCAGCATCTATCATATGTCAATAACTTCTCAGCAAGGGGTGGGACTTCCTGCCCACCTCCTTCCTCTATGCTGGGATTCTGTCTGGCTTAAGCTGGAGTAGGTCTTCACACTGTACCAACCACTATGGATTCATGTGTGCAACTTTCCTAATTGTCTGTAATACACTACTCCGTTTAAGTCATCTACTACTCTGGCTTTTATATTGTCCTGGAAGATTCCTGAGCTTTGCCAAGGAGGAGGGTTTCATTTAGGGCTAGTATTCCTCATTCTCTTATTCTTTATGCAATAACCAGCTGTGGATCTCTGTGTTAATCCCTTCTGTTGCACAAAGTTTCTCTGATGAGAGTTGAGACGTGCACTAATCTATGGGTAGAGCAGAAAGTCATTAGGAGACATTTTAATACTATGTCCATTTAGAAAAATAGTAGCAGGTTATCCTCTAGGCTTTATGACATATTTAGTCACAGGTTATTGGCCCTGTTAAAAGTGCCTGGTATGTGTTCCATCATCTATCAAAGAGTAGGCAGATACTCCTTTAAAATTCTTGTCACTTTGCAGTAGCATGAGTCTTGTGGGTATATACCCAGGAGTGGTATCGCTGGGTCAGGTGGTAGGCTCATTTTGAGTCTTTTAAGGGTTCTCCACACTGCTTTCCATAATGGTTGTACAAGTTTACATTCCCACCAGCAGTGGATGAGTGTTCCCCTTTCCCTGCAACCTCTCTAGCATTTGGTGTCTCTTGTTTTCTTGATCTTAGCCAGTCTTATTGGAGTGAGATGATATCTGAGAGTGGTTTTAATTTTCATTTCCTTAATTATTAAGGATGTTGAACACTTTTTAAGATGTTTCTCAGCCATCTTCCTCACTGGTGAAATCTCTGTTCAGCTCTTTACTCCATCTTTTGAGTA
>VZQC01002141.1:2468039-2556946 GCA_009823505.1 Rhizomys pruinosus | reverse complement strand
AGAGAAATAGTTCCTAACTGATGTAAAATAAAACAGAAGGAAGCATATTAGTTCAAAAGCATACTGTAAAATTACACATTCAATATCTCTACAGGAATCCATGTGTAAAACTGGAGGCTATATAACAAGAAATAATTCTTGCCAAGCGTGGTGGTGCACGTCTTTAATCCTGGCACTTGGGAGGCAGAGGCAGGCGGATCTCTGTGAGTTCAAGGCCAGTCTGGTCTACAGAGTGAGTTACAGGCCAGCTGGGGCTAGAGGGAGACCCTGTCTCAAAAAGACAAAAAAAAATACAAGAAATAATTCTAGACAGAAGAAACCTCCCTTTGAGTTCCTAGCCAGGGTATTTAAAGAGAGTCCCCTAATTTCACAGGCAATTGCCATGGCCCTTGATTGCCCCCCAGATCCTGAAGGTAAGACACTCTTTGCAGAAGATTGGACATACTTCAAACACAGAACTTGGATCAATGGAGCTGGAACTAACTGGAAACCACCTCCCTAAAGCCTAACTCTCATAGTTTTGAAGAATCTATGTGAACTACTAAGGGAGAAAATCAACTGATGGTCTAACCCCAGCATTAAGACCTGACTGACGAAACAATGACTGACACAGCAAACTATATTGGGGCAAAATGACTATTTTACTTGAGGGGTACTCAACAGCTACTAACTTGGACTTAAATACAACTCAGTGGGAGGGAATTCATGCATGGTGCTATAAATATAAGCAAATAAACATGGCTGAAGAGGTCATAGATCTTAGAAAAACCCCAAGGCTGTCACAGCTCTAGACAAAAGTAATTTCTTACTATGTGCTAAATATGAATCCTTATATTTACAGGCAAGTATTCCAGTCACCACTCACCAAAGAAGCTTCTTTTAATAAGAGACAGAGACTATTACAAAGTTCTATACCTGGTCACACACAGAGAATAAGTGTCTGTGAATCGGCCAACCCTAAGTGACCCATCTACATTGGAACCACTGCATGTTAGGCTCAAGGAACATGGTGGATCAAGGGTTAGAGAGGATACGAATGCAACTATTAGCTCTCATCAATGAAGCTCCCTCATGCAACAGAGTAAAATGAACACAAAAAGACACAGATGGTTAAAGCACAGAAAATGCTTTCAGGCTGTGGCCCGTGGGAGAGGGCTCCTATAGTAAACTTCAGCTACCTATGTTTCAGGGAACATTGCAGAAGAGGGGGCAGAAAGAATGTAAGAGCTAGGGGAGGAGGTACATGGCCATGTGTAAATAGAGTCTTACCGGTCCTGGAACCCTGATCATATGAACTTTCTGAGATGGTGTCAGCATGTACAAGACACATCCAAGCTCAAGCAGACAGAAACCAAAGTACAGAAATGGGTAGCAGGCTCCAATCTTAACTGAAGAACTATTAGGCAGCTAATTTCTCCTGGGTGAAGAAGAGTTGATCTTCTTTAAGGGAGTGAGTCTATATTTGCTGACTAGACTCTAGTGGATGACTTGCACTGAGGGATATCTGAGGGTTCTAAATTGACTCCACAGACCTTAAAATAAATGACATAATTCATTATATCTAGTGGGAGGAAGTTATGGGAGGGTGCCTATAGGGAAGGGGGTATAAAGATGATTAAGCAGTTGTGTATGAAATACACAAAAACAATGAAAAATTCAAAAAAAGAATATACTCCCTTCAGCCTGACACCCTTTCCTCCCAAGACAGTCCCCCATCAGCTCTGAAGCAGATGGAGAGGAGAGAACAATACCCCATTCCCTTATCATAATCAAAAGGCCAGAATGTTAGGTCTGGGTTTCCCAGAATCCCAAGGGGCACACAGATGTCCACTTCCTCCAGAGGCTGTCAATCTTATGACCTCTTCCCTTTTAACTGAGTTCCCACGCAGTGGCTATAAAGGGGTGTGCCTCAGTTGCCATCTTGCTGCCCCCCCATGTGCCCACAGGTAGTCAGTCCTGGCAATTCCTGAAGAAAATATGTTCCCAGAAAATAAACAAAAAAGAAATCTACATGCTCTTAGGTATTCTAGTTTTCATGTAACACATAATCAGATTCAATAATTAGAGCTAAAGTTAATCTTACAAGTTCTTATTAGGGGCTGGAGAGATAATTATTTAGGTTATTCTGGGCTTTTGCATTTCCATATGAAATTTAAGATTATCCTTTAATTTCTGTGTAGAATCTGTAGATTGCTTTTGGTAATGTGGCCATTATTGATCCTACTAATCAATAAGCATGGAAGATCTTTCCATCTTCTGGTAAGTTCTTGAATTATTTTCTTCAGTGTCTCAAAGATTTTGTTATACAAAACTTTTGTTATCTTGGATTCCATCCAAAATATTACTTGTTTTTTATTAATTTTATTTATTTCTGTATGTGTATAAATGTACTGTCTGCATGCAAGTCTGTGCACCTGTGTCGTGCAATGCCGCGGAGGTCAGAAGAGGGTCTTGGATTCCCCTGGAGCTGGAGTTCTCCTGGAATTGGAGTTTCGGACGGTTCTTGGCCGCCATGTGGGTGCTGGGGATCGAACCCGGGTCCTCTGTAAGAGCGGTCGGTGCTCTTAACTGCTAGGCCATCTCTCCAGCCCCTCCAAAATATTACTTTTAAGGCTATTTACTAATGGGATTGTTCATCTGATTTCTTTGTTGGTATGTTTTTCTCCTGATTTTTGTGTGTTAATTTTGTATCACACTTTTGACATTTAAAAGTAGGTTTAGTGATGGGCCATTTTATATCTGACATGTTCTACAGAGAATTCTCCTGCTTTCTATATAGAAATTAGCTGAGAAGCAAGCCTTCATAAAGCTATGTCTTGGCTGTTGCCTGACTTTCCTTTCTGATGTTAAGGCATTAGTGACTGGTCACAGTAGTTAACATCTTCCCTTGCCTATAGATTTCCCAGGAGAATCAAAAACTCCTGATGATCAAATGCGAAATAGCTACTTACCCATATCAGGCTGACCACTCAGTAAGTATATTCAGTTTGAAACAGTGACATAGTTCTATAAAGTCTAATTATATTTTATTCAGTTTGGTTTTGTATATTATTGGCATAGACAATGTGATATTTCTAAACTGAAATTCAAAATCAAGTCTGAAAAATAATATTGCACTTGAGTAAACATCACATTGATTCCAAAGTATTCTTCTTCAAGTTTGATTTCTACTAATTTTCTCTATCTTTTTTTGTCAAGGTTTGGGTATAAATTATCCCTTCAACTTCTCCAGTGTAGAGTGCTTGGTTTCTGAATGGTAAATCCAGACATCGAGGTGCTATTGAAGGCTCAGATCTAATAGTCTATGGATGGATTCCTGTTTTGATGGCATGACAGCCAGGTGGTGAAATAGTCAGAGGTGGAGCTTACATTAAAGAAATAGCACCTGAGATGGAATATCCTTGAAGGATATTGAAACATCTGTCTTATCCCAGGTCTCTCTCTAGCTCTCACTCTTACTCTGTCTCCTTGTCTTCCCAAGGTGAGATGGCTGGGCACTACCACACAGTGTTCTCTTAGCCTCACTCTTACTCTGTCTCTCTCCTTGTCTTCCCGAGGTGAGATGGCTGGGCACTACCACACAGTGTTCTCTTACTGTCACTCTTACTCTGTCTCTCTCCTTGTCTTCCTGAGGTGAGATGGCTGGGCACTACCACACAGTGTTCTCTTACTGTCACTCTTACTCTGTCTCTCTCCTTGTCTTCCCGAGGTGAGATGGCTGGGCACTACCACACAGTGTTCTGCTTACCATGTCCGAGCCCAGAAGCAATGGAGCTATGTAACTATGCACTAAAACCTTCTACACCGTGAGCCACAATACATCTTTTCTTCTTTAAATTTTTTTTTGTTCACCCATTTTGTTACACCAACTAGAAGTGATTAATAGTCATGTAGAAAGTAACAAGCATTATCACTGAAGCTATCAGGAAAATTGAGGCTGGAACATCAAAAATAAAAATGTTTGATGATTTTCCTCACAGTTTGTTTTTATCCCTTTGGACATGAGTTGCTACAGTGATGAGGATTCAGCAGCACGGTAACAGGTCACAGAGCAGGAACTGGTCCTTCTCTTTTTCAGGCTCTCTTTAGAGGAAGGTGTGTTAAAAGAAATTTGGCAACACTATGTATTGTCAAACTTAATTCAATTTTGATTCATCCAACCTTTGACCTACTTTAATTTGCATTCTGATGACAAAGAACAAATAGAAAAAAAATTTTTTTTAAAGAAATATGTCACTAAGAAATCTACAGACAGGGACCCTCCAATTGCTAATGCGCCCACTAGGCCCCCTGTTGGTACTGGGAAGTCCATGCACTGGTACACTCATATAAGACTTAACTAGCTTGTCTTTCAGTTGCAGAGAAACTGTCCATTAACTACTGGCCATTATTGATCTGGACCAAAACACCAGGTGCCCAGAGCAGCCGAGATGGAGACCAGACCCTAACCTTCCAGCATGATACCCTTTCACCCCAAGACTTCGTCCCCCATCAGCTCTGAAGCAGATGGAGAGTAAAGAAAAATATCCCATTACTTTATCATAATTAAAAGTCCATGGCACGAAGTCGTTCCGGTTGGGTTTCCCAGAAATTCCCTTGAGGGCGACAATGAGATGTCACTTCTTCCGCAGTCTGATCAATCTTATCGACCTCGTTCCCTTTTACCTGAGTCCGTCACCGAGTGGTATAAAGGGGTTGCCTCAGTTGCCATCTTGCTGCCCCACCCGGCCCATGGTCACCAAATCAGTATAGTCTGGATTCCTCGAGAAAATATTGTCACCAGACAGATAGAAAAAAAAAAAAAAAAAGGAATCTACATACTCTTAGGTATTCTTGTTTTTCATGTAACACATAATCAGATTCAATAATTAGAGCTAAGGTCAATCTTACAAGTTCTTATTAGGGGCTAGAGAGATGGCTTAGAAGTTAGGAAGATTTGTTGCTCTTGCAAAGGACCTTGGTTCAATTGCTACCACCTGCATGGTAGCTCACAGTGATCGATGACTCCAGTTCCAGGAGATGAAACATTATCTTCTCCCTCCGTGGCCACCATATATGTAGTTCACAAAAATACATGTAGGCAAACTACCCATACACATAAAAATAAATAAATCTGAAAAAGTTTCTAATTCCTCATTAGTACATGTTAACAATGTAAGCCAAACTCAAAATTGATTTCCAGACTTTGAATTATCTGTTAAATTTCAATGCTTATGAATTTGCAGATGTAATTGTATTTGAAGCATGGGGAAGTTAGTTCACAAATGTAACATTTGTTTACAGTCAAAATTATAAAGTGTATTATTTTTGTTAGGAATAAATTCCCAACTGGCTTTCATAAGGTTCTGAATAACATATCTTCCTGAATAGCCTGATTATGATTTTCTGTAAAGAGTACCCATTTTGAGGCTAAGAAGCTATGTCCTTTCTAAAATATTCCCTAACAATTCAGGTCTAGTTTATCACACCTCAATTATTGTGTGAGTTTGTTCATCACAGCGATAAACACCCAAGAGACAACCTAAAAAGAAGAAATATTGATGGACTTGGAGTGGCAGAGGGCTCAGGATATAGTCAGCCTGCTCCTTTTCTGTGGGCCTGTGAAGTGGCAGAACATCAGGTTAGCAAGAACATATATTGGAGTAAAGGTGTTAACCTGATAAAGGCAGGAAGCACAGGCAACACTATTAGAGGGTACATTCCCCTTGCCTGTCCCCAGTAACTGACTTTCTTCTTTTTTATTCATCTTAAAATAGAAAATACATCATTAATTTTATTTCATAAAATAATTCTATTGATGTTTTGTGTATTTCATACATTATTTCTCAGTCCGATTTAGGCACATTCCATTTTCCATGTCCCCCACCCTACCCCAGTTCATGCATTCTGCCATAAATATCTTGTATCTTTTTCTCAATCTTCTTAAAGTTTTTCTCTGCAGAGGTTTATTGTTTGGGCAGAAGTTAACTGTTTCAGTCAGTTCTTTGATAAGAATTCCACATTTTAATGTTCCCTCCACCTCCCCATAATGGTATCCAATAAGAACCCATGCCTGAATATCTTTAACAAGAGGGACCAAGCCTTAATTACACAAACTTTTCAGGAAGACAATTCATATGTTAACAACAGCAGTAATGCTATGGTCAGTGAACTGCAAATCATATTCCTCCTTTCCAGGCTACCTTTTGACAGAGTGTATAATAAAGTAACACTAGAGGAAGGTTAAAAGGAAAGAGGAGGAAGAAGGAATGACTTCTGGTCAGAGAGGCAAGTCATCCAGCTCAGTTTGACATGATCAGAACCAACCTCCATTCTCCTTTAGAGGTCTCTGCAGCTGACACCTGTCCACAGAAAAGTGAGCTTCAGTCCTGGAGTTAGTAGAGTAAGATGCCAGCTAGGTTCTTAGAGAGCCTGTTCCATAGGGCCTTTCATTTATCACTTTTTTGTCTGTTTTCTGTCCCATGAAGAGTAGCTGCCTCTTGCTATTTCTCCTTTTGTTTATTCAGCTTTCCAATGCTAATTCCCCAGGTCTAAAAATATTTTCTAAATTGAAAAACCTAATGTGATTTCTAGTTTGCTATTAAACTGATCATTATAGGCAATGTACTATACTTATATTTATTTAGGTTTGAAGTTTAACAGATGGAACATGCTGACCCAATTGTCAAATATGCCTAATATATAATTTAAGGATTGAAGTTAGGTGTTATTCCATGGGCATTTGTTTCATATTTATGTCATATTAATATCCATTACTTTAAATATAATTTGTTTTATCACTCTTCTATTTTTTACTTCTGTTTTAAGATAACATCAGTTCAGGCAGGTCATAACCATTTTATTTATAATTAGAAGGGAGAAAAACAAAGTTTGAGGAATGATGGACTATTGGGCTCTAAACAGAGTTAGAGTGATTAGGTTATACCCGAAGCTCATACCCTACCAAATATTTCCTCATTACTTTACAGAAAATACCCCCAAATTCCATTTTCAAAGAGGTGTATTTTTTTTTTCCTTTTAGAATGTAAGCTCCTCAAAGGGAGGGACATTTTCTGTATGCTCTATTATTCCCAGTACACTGAAAATGCTCAATAAATATATTGTTGAGAGGGGGAAAAGAAATGCTGAATAGCTTCCTCTCTGAACACTTGCTTAATGAAATTTAATTCATATTAAGACATTCAGTTTCTGTATTTGTAGAGTTACAGATTACAATTCTTGAACACTTAATGATATAAAACTTTCAACCACATAGGAATGAGTTGAGCTCCCATTTTGTTTGGGTATCCATTCTACCTACACACAAAATAGCATGAACTTTATCCATCTAATAAGCCTGATTGTCCCAGATACTTACTTATTCTCCATATTATGCATTCCATTGGTCCACATAGAGTTCATTCTGTAGATATCATCAAATGTTGCAGAGACTCTGTTTTTACTTGAAAACAGGCCTAGACAGGAAAGACCTGGTTTTTGAAGTTTAAATTTCCCTTCCTTCTTAAAAAGTTTATGCATATATCCTTTCCTATATATTTGCTCTCATCTTTAAATTTAGGATTGGGTATCATGATCAAAAAATTCTAATCTCTATAAAGGTAAGATCCATTACTCTGCCTCTAGATCTCAGAGCCAGGAAGAAAAAAAAAAAATGATTAAGAGCCGGGCGTGGTGGCGCACACCTTTAGTCCTAGCACTTGGGAGGCAGAGGCAGGCAGATCTTTGTGAGTTCAAGGCCAGCCTGGTCTACAATGTGAGTTCCAGGACAGCTGGGGCTACAGGGAGACCCTGTCTTGAAAAGACCAAACAAACAAACAAACATAAACAAACAAAAACATTATTAATATGACCAAGAATAAGCTTGGAGAGGACTAAAATGTTCAGCTAAGACCACAGTTATTCTGGAAAAATCAAAAAAAGAAGGAAAGCCAAGTTAGTTCCATGCTTCCAGTGACCATGAATTTTGAGGGATTTTCAGACCCAAGATACACTAAATCAACTACGTCATGTTTGAGAAGGTGAAAGTCAGCATAGAGAGTGCCTGTGAAGAAGTTTGTTCCAACTTGTCAAAGATAGATGGGAAGTTCTGAAGTGACTCCAGGAAAGGCCTTTTATAGCTAATTCTATAAACCATGTAGAAAATGGGACAGAGTAAGTGAACCTGAAGGTAAGAGGCCATAGTAGAGCAGAATGGTTCCCACGGCCACACCCAAGTCTGTAGATGGGAGCAGAAGTTTATTTTTACAAGTAAATCAAACTGACTGCAGTATTTTTGGTAACAAAATATTAATGAAATATTATTTAACTTTCCTACGGGTTCTTGTTTTGTATTAGTTCCCATTAGTCCTCACACAGGAAATCAATGTTAAACTCCAAATGATGTTATTTCCTTAAATAACAGGTTGAGAACATTTGATAAACTGTTTTCATATAAAAAAGTTTTCTCAAAGAAATCGAGAAACAGAAAAATTAGAATACATATTCATTTGCTTGTTGTCAAGGTTTTGGTTTTAATTTATCCATCTGGAATAAGATGTATTAATAGTATTCATGGGAGTTTCTTCCAATTTGTTTCTGAAAGCTCAATGAAAATTCACACATAAAACAGATGAAGACACAGAATTTGTTCACACGAATGTACTCTGCTGAGCTGATTTTTCCATTTTCAGGGGAGACCTAATATCAAGAATAAACATTTATAAGGCATTGGTTCTGGAGGATGAAATATTTTAAGAAACCAACACATATAATTGTTTGCTCACGCAAGATTGTAGCCCCTAGATTTCAAGATTCTTTGATTCTAGGAATATGAACTGTCAATTTTGGAATAATGAAGTGTAGCAAAGGTCAAGATTGTAAATGATAGGCTGTAAGAAGTGATGCTGCTGCAATAATCTTATTATCCTCCCATGACTTTAATTTAATTTTAACTGAGTTGAATCATGTTGTGAGGGTGAAAGGGTAACTGCATTTCTCTGGCTGACACCCATGCAGCTGCTATCCTGAGAGCACCATGTTTCATTTGAGAGATGCAGTTGCTGCATGAGGTAGAGAAAGTATGAGCCCAAGCCTTGAGGGCCTCTCCTGTGGGCTACCCTCAGCTACAATGGTGAAGCCTTTCTGATTCCATTAAATTAAACATTTAAAGTTTTCTTTATAAGTGACCTGTGTTTGTGTTTGCATTTCTATAACAGTATAACATGGGCCTGGTGGTTTATTAATATTAGAAATGTGTTTCTTGCTATTCTGAAGGCAGAAAAGACCAAGGTCCATTTGTCAGCAGATTCAGTGTTTCATAGAGAATTGCTTTCTATTTAGTCAGTGTTCTGTCTTCTCACTGTTCTCATAAAGGTGAAGGAGGCAAGAAACTTATGGATAGTTTCTTATAAGGGCCATTTTTGAGACCCCCATCCTCACATAATCTTAGATTTTACCTTTTACTTGCACACCATGCACCTTGACTTGGGTTGGAATTCTGTTTAGCTCAAAGTTTTCACAAAATACTTTCACAGAAGGCAAACTATTTCATTAGTTGTGGGAACTAAGATAGGTTTTCTCAAGGGTTTTCACTTTAAAGAATATGTGAACTATGTCTCTTCAAATAAAGATGACTCAGCTGTTAAGGACACTGACTTCTCTTACAGAGGACCTGTGTTTGGTTCCTAGCACTGTCATGGCAGCCCAAAACCAACATAAATACATATGTGTATATGCATATATTAATATGTATATTATAAAACTTTATAGATGCATGAAATTTCATATATAAAAATAAATAATCCATATACCAATATACGAAAGCTAGGTTGAAGTTCTCCAGACCGTAATATGAGATATTACAAAACTATACAATAGGGAATTTAAACATAGCTAAAAACATACCAAACCACTGTGGCAGGTTTGTGAGTTTGCTTTTGTATATACTCAGTCTGCATCATTTGGGATTTTCCTAATGATATCAAAATATTAAATACCATCCCAATGTAGACCTGCTTTGCATTTAATTAGTTAAATGAAAAGACCCTTGTGATGGTGAGTCTCTTTTTTAGAATTCCATACCTGAGTATTACAACTACATTATTTCATCCCTCCCAGTCCCTCTCAATTTCTTCTTTGATTATTACTATTACATATACATACATACATTCATAAGTATGCATATGTAAAATGCACCTTGTCTATTTAGTAGTGCTCTTTCGTACCTATGTTTAGGGATGCCCATTTGGAACTAGATGCCCTCTCAGGGAGCTAGTCCACATAGGAAACAGGTTCTTAATTCCTTAGCATCCACTGAGTGCCTATATATCACTTCATCTTGAGGTGGGACCCTGTGACATTTTTCCCACCCACCTTGATATGTCAAGTGGTTTTGTCATTATTCATTTGCATTTGGCTCTGTTTACACTACCACACACGAATTCTCTCCCAATGAGTGGGAACTAAATCCAATTAAACAGCTGTTGTTTACCCACAAGATAAAACTGCCAGTACTGACAGATTGCTGGGCTGGGCATTGTTGTGGTTCATGGACTTTATACCTGGGTAGGACATTTTATTGGTTTTCTCCCTTGGCAGCTTGCATAGTATCTTCTGAAACCATGAGAGCTAGTCTTCAGAAAGGAGTTTTCAATGTCAGTTTCAGCTCAATTGCTTAAGTCCTATGTCCAAATAACACAGTGTTTTCAACAATAAGTTCATACCTTCATGTACTGCTTGGTAATCACAGGCTTGGCAATAGGTTGTATTATTTTCGGAATCTTTGTGACTATGCTGAGAAACAATTCAAGGGGAGGTTTCCATGTCAGACACTGTGAATATTGCTATACAACTTTGATCTATATGCATATGCTCATATTTATATTATATGTGTATCTCTCCATAGGCTTAATCAATACTATATTTCCCTTGGGCTTTTCATGCCACATAAGCATTATTTATCTCTCTTTTCTCATGGTGATTAATCTTTTTAATTTAATTTAGAGACAGGAGATTCTCATAGCCCTAGCTTACCTATGTAGATCAAACTGGCCTTGATCTCACAGAGATCCACTGACCTCTGCTTCCTGAGTGCTAGGATTAAAGGCATGCATCACCAAGCCTGATTATGATGGGTAATTTTGATTGTCTACTTTATGGGACCAGGAATAAACTAAAAGACACACCTCTGGATGAGTCTATGAGGGTATTTCCAGGAAAGATTAACTGAGGGGACATGATCCTTCTTCAGAGAGGCATGTGCCAAAGGATAGTCCAAATAGAAAGAGGTCACACGAAAATCAATACTGCTTACCTTCTTGCCTTCACTCCTGTTGATGTATACATCTATTGGTGCGGCTGTCATCCTCTGCTAAAGTCAGATTCCAGTTTCTTGGGCTTCCTATATGAACTAAAGACTAGTAATTATCCAGGAATTTTTAGGCCTTTAGTACCACTACAACTGCTTAGTCATCTAACTTTGTATTGCATAGCTACAGGGTTCTCAACTTCCTTTAAACTTCCCTGACTAATAACACCATTGATATTTATCTGCTTGTTTTGCCAATAAAACCCTATATAGTCTTATTATCCTTGGATTTCATAACAGGAAAATAGCACATCTTCTACAGCTTACTTTGAGTTTATGAAAATTTTGAGACATATATTATTGTTTCTATCAAAGTAGGTAGGGTATGAGGTAAGATGACAAAGTGCACATCTCTCAACAAGAATGCATCATTGTGAAAAATACACTATTGGCATATAAGAATGATTTCATTCATAATAGTGTGACAACACTGAGATGGTTTTGTCAATAATGACAATAAAGAAATCATTGATCTAATCATTACTATTTCAAATATCATACTGTCTGCTACACAGATATGTGTCTGTATTTAGAAAAGACTATTCTTATTAAAGAACTTTAAAGACTCAATTAGTAATCAATAAAAGATAATAAATTATAGATTGAGGATTTAAGCTATAGTGTGGAGTGTATTTGACCAAAATAAACCATTTCCTGGTAATGTTTGACCATGACAAAATCTTCATGAATATATTTGTGATGCATAGCTTCGTGTGTGATGTAAGCACAACTGAATTAATACTAGTTAAATTATGATCGCATTTGTAAGGTAAGAGTTTAATGAGAGGAATGCAAGGAAAACTTATTAATGTCTATCATTATTGATTGAATTCTTAATAGATATTTAATTTAATCTATGTATATTGTAATGCAATGTTCTGTTGGTTAAAATACTCTTCTGCATTTACTAAATCAGTTTGACTCTGCTGTCTAACACATCTTACTACCTGTATTAGTCACTTTTCTGTTGCTGTGATAAAACCACCATTAGCAAGGGAATTTATAAAAGGAAGAGTTTATTTGAGCTTACAATTGATGGTTCCAGGGAATTAGAGTCCATTGTCGTGGGAGGCATGGCGGCTGGAGCTGGAGCAGAAAGCTGAGGTTCACATCTTGCAATGAGCACAGGAAGCAGAGAGAGAGAGAGAGACTGGAGACCACGAGGCTTGTTAAACTCACTAAGCCCACCCCCAATGACGCACTTCCTCCAGCATAGCCACACCTTCTAAGACCTCCAAGAACAGTGCCACCAACTGGAGACAAAATGTCTGAATACTTAAAGCCTATGTGGGGACACTATCATTCAAACCACCACACTACCATACATTAAATAATGTACTTTTTATTCACTCTTACACTCTGTTTACTTAGTTTTTGTGTATTTTATGGAGAAAATCTTATTCATCATTATATCCCTTTCCTCACTGGCACCCTCCCATACACTCCCCAATGGATTTAATGTATTTTGTCATTTGTGTTAAAGTCTATTGAGTCAAGTTAATGTCCCCAGACATCCCTCAGTACAAATTCATCCAGAGATCTGGTCAGACTGTTAGGTCTGAGTATCCCAGGATTCCAAGGAACACACAGATGTCCACTTCCTCCAGAAGCTGTCTGTAAGTTACCTCTTCCAGTTTACCTGAGGCCCCATCCAATGGGTATAAAGGGGCTTGCCTCAGTGGCCATCTTTTGCTGGTAGCTGCCATGTGCCAACAGGCGGGTCTGCCCTGATGATTTCTGAAGTATATAAGTTCCCGGAGTGACCTTAAGCCTGGTATGCCTGCCTTTTATCTGGAATTCATGCCTGCATAGATCCAACATATATGCGCATTTTTTTCTTTTTTTCTAACAGAGTAGAATCCCTCATTTTTTTTTTAAAAGGACAGTGTACAAATTTTATTTTTTTTTCCTGCGTGTGACACTTTCTTTTTTTTTTTAATTTAATTTTTTTATTGATGCTTTGTGCATTTCGTACATCATTTTCCAATTCAGATCAGGCATTTTTCCCTTTCCCTTCCCCCCCCACCACCACCCCATCCCAGATCATGTATTCTGCCATAACTGTCCTGCATCTTTCATGCTTTTGTTTTTCCCTTTTTTAGCTATAAGTGATAATCCATGAGTACAAGCATCCTTCGTGCAAAACCAATCTACAGGCTGTTGTGTCCAAACCCCCACAGCCCCACCATCCAGTGGGGGTGACATGTTGTTTGTTCAATCAAGTTGATCAAATGAGTGTCCAGACTACATCGCTGTAGTTTCACCATTCACCCCAATCAGAGCCTTTACATTCTACCACGCCCCCTCTTCCGCAGGTTGTTCCCTAGGCTTAGTAAAGGGGCACAGGTGGATGAGAAGTAAAACAGTCCACTCTCTCTGGAGCTGTTGACTTGGACTCTGGTCAATTCTGGCTGTTTCCTTTCATGGGCTGACAGTTTGTCCAGGGGTAACCTTTCGATCCTACTAATGAAGCACAAGCAATTAGATATGTAGGTATTTAAGCAGCACTAATAGTTATGGTAGGTTACTTTGACACTCATTTTGAAAATATCATCTCTTCCTCACCAAGCAGTAATCAGATGCCAATAGTTCTTTGGCTAAGCTTTGGCCCTGCTTCCCATTTCAACACTTCCATGCTGGTTTTGTCTGGTTGAATTTACAGGAGTCTTGTCCATGCTGACCCTGTTGCTGTCCATTCATCTGAGCAAAGTCCCAGGAGCCTGTAGGACTCTATTTCTTTATGGTCATCCGTCTCCTCCCTGGCTCTTACAACCTTTCTTCCCCCTTTTCTGCAATAGTACCAGAGCCCTGAGTGTGTAGAGTATGATATAGGAGTCCTGTCAAAGGACCGCCCTCTGCAACATTTACTCTATGCAGTTGGCCCTTTTTTTTTCCTTTTGTGTTTCTGGCCATCTGTTGCATGAGGGAGCTTTGTTGATGAGAGTTGAGAGATGCCCTTAGTACTTTCTCTGCCCCTGTTTCCACTAATAAATGTATTGTGAACTATTCCATTCATAGTAATTAGAAGAGTTCCTAGTATAACTATATACTCAGAATATAATTGATATTAAAAGTGTCTCTGAAATGAGTGACATTTTCAACTTCATTTCAGACACATAAGTTCAAAAAAGACCAAAAAATACTCTAAACCTTTTCTCTGACGTTTGTTTGCTTAGTATGATGATAAATATATTTGGAACATCTAGGATAAAATCCACAGGAGGAGTCCAGCATTCTAATGCCTTAGCATATAATAAATTTTCCGTCCTGTTTTCCCATTAAATTGTGTGCATATGCATGTATCCATATATGTACACATGTGCATCTATATATGTGTGTAATGTGTACATTTGAGTATATGTGTGTATGTAAAGATGTGCAAGCATTTATGTGTGCTCAAACACCTTACTTGGCTTTCTTACCTCCATTGTTTGTTAGTAGTTTTCCGCCCATAATTCAGTTCTTTCATAGTCTTCCAATTGGCATATCTATCTAAAAATCTCTCCACTCTTATATATTATAATCATTTACACACTATTTCCTCCCTGAACCCAGCAGTAAAGACTTCCCAAAGCCTGCTTCAATCTTTCTCATTCTTACACTCCATTACTTCCGTATGATCCAGCAAATGTTCTAACTGTTCCTCACGTGTTATTCCCTTGCTTACCTCTTTGTCTTTGTCCATAGCATTTATTCTCTTCCCATCCCCCCACTCTCAGCCCTAGCATGCATATTAACATCCCAGTCTTTCTCTAAGATCCACATAAATGTTTTCTTTAAATAATTACCTCATGATTTTCTTAGCTCTGTATGACCACAGTGTTCTTCCAGCCCCTTCAATAGTCTGAAGCATTTTTTTACAACACAATTCCCATGTGCTTTTGAAAGGTAGTGATTTGTATTTCCCTTGTCTTTCTTGAAAACATGAGCAATCCAAGGACAATACAGTATATTGTTCAGCTTAGTTGCTCTCCCCCAAACATTGTGCTTCATATTATGTCAGCATGTTTGTCAATGAAGTGATTTATTCATCTAAAGGTTACTCACAATGTTTCTCAAAACATAAATCCAAATGGAAAATAAAAAGTCAAAATATATCTATGAAGTTAAAAAGAAAATAGAGATAGGAAAAATTGATACTCAATATTATATGAGCCTTAACAACCCAGTCATGCTTGGTGAACACAGGTTCCCTTCCTATAAAGAGAAAAGCTGGCCCAGCTGACGTGTTGGGTTTTTCCCAGCACTTACATTCTATAATTTCACGACTCACTAGAGACTATCATAACTCAGTGTGAGGAGTCATGCATGCATCCAGCTTCTGGCTGCACTGTCCACTTCTTTCAGACCTCTCCAGCTATGCTTCTATAGACAGAAAGTCAAAGTGATAAAGTGCTTTAATTCAGCATGCAAATTAGCACAGCTCAGAGCCTAAAAGAAATCATGCTGTAGGCAGGTAAAGAAAATTGGAAAGATGATCCACAACTCTACAATGTGTTGGTTTGGAGTAAGTAATTTTCTCATATACTTTATGTGTAAGCACTATGAATTGGAGTAAAGAAAAATAGGCAGGTCATGAAGTCAGTAGACTATGCATATGCATATTATCTAAATAAACATAGTGATATGTCCTCCTTGTGAGTTTATGATTGCTTTCAAGTCAGGAAGTATAACAGCTGTGCTCCCAGCATCATATACACATTTACAAACAGTTGGCATGTGCACTTTCAAATGAAAGCTGTCTCACCATAGTGAATGGAACTGCAGAGTTGGCGAGGGTAGTAAGTTTTTCTCTTATAATATGCAAATTAATGATCAAGCATAGCGGTATTCCTTAGTAATTAGACTGAAAGAAATATCCAAAGTACCTGGGGGCCTTTGGGGAGGGATTTTGAAACATCTATACAGATACAGTAAGAAATCCCATAACGAAGTTCACTGAATCTCACCATCTTCCAGCAGTCACGTTCATATTCTTAAATTTTCCTGCAGAGACACCAAATTAGAATTTTTCCACTAGTGTTGTGTGTATTTACATATCTTCAAAAGCCCCTTTCAGTATTCGCTCAAGTATATGAACCAAAGTATCATGAATTTTTCCTTCTTTCTCAGATATCATTCACAGTAATTTATAACTTGCCAAATGTCCTTCGCAACATCTCTCATTTTCTTGTGTATATCTTTTCCCTCCCCATTTATTCTAAGTTAGGTGGACACCATGTCTGTCTAAAACAGAGCCTTCAACTATCCAGCCTGTATCACTAAAAATTATTTTACAAAAATAAATAAATAAAAATTATTTAGCAAACATTTTTAAAATGTATATTTTTGCTTCTAAATTATGCAAACAGCACTGTACTAGCCTATTCTGATAATTAGAAAATAACACTGGGTCTGGAGAGATGGCCTTGCATTTAAGAGCGCCGACCACTCTTGCAGAGGACCCGGGTTCGATCCGCAGCACCCACATGGCGGCTGAGAACCTTCCATAACTCCAATTCCAGGAGAACTGCAGTTCCAGGGGAATCCGATGCCCTTTTCTGACCTCCGCGGCATTGCACGACACGGGTGCACAAACCTGCATGCAGACAGTACATTCATACACATAAAATAAAAAATATAAATAAATAAAAAATTTTAAAAAAAGAAAATAACACTGAACATGTAGAGTGGGAAAAATTAAAAATAGTTTCAGTACTGTCTTTGCACAGAGAGGACTTGGGGATTGCTTATTCTTCATGTGCTCCACTTCAGAGATTAAGGGTCTAAACTCTTGCCTTAGTCTCCTCCCTGGCTAAACAGCTTTTGGTCTTACCCTATATAATGTAACAGTATTTCTTAATTTTAAGTGCTCTTCCTCAGTTAAGACATGCATCTGTTCTTTCTTGTCTCTACAAAGACCCTTTATTTTTTAATAAAATCTTTTATTGATGTTTTGGGTATTTCATACATCATTTCTCAGTCCAATTTAGACATATAACCCTTTCCTTGCCCCCCCCCCCCTAGTTCATGCATTCCTTCATACATGTCTTGTATATTTTTCTCAGGCTTTTTAAAGTTTTCTCTGCACCAATTTACTGTTTGGGGCAGAATTTAACTGTTTCAGTCAGTTCTTATGTTGTTGTTGTTCCCTCCCATTTGTATTGCTCCAAAATACACTTATATAAATGACAAAAATATACCAAAAGTATGACCTCTGAAAATAAAATGTATGTTAATTCCCAAATATGTTTAGAAATTCACATTTTTCCTTTAATTTTATATTACTCTAAAATATGAATACATACCTTCCACTCATATATGGCATTTTGTGGTGCACGCCTTTAATCCTAGCACTTGGAAGGCAGAGGCAGGTGAATCTTTGTGAGTTCAAGACCAGCCTGGTCTACTGAGCGAGTTCCAGGACAGCTGGGGCTACAGGGAGACCCTATCTTGAAAAGACCAAAAAAAAAAAATGTCTGAAAAGAAGTGGTAAGTTAATTCTAGAGCCTGTTAAGGGGTTCGCATTATGACAGCATGGCTGCTTTCAGATAAAAATAAATATAGCAATAACATTGTTCAGCTTACCTATCAACTGGGGATTTGGTGCTAGCATCCACAAATGAGGGATACCATTTGTCATCTGTTTTTCTGGGACTGTGTTATTTCACTTAGTATAATGGCTTCCAGTTCCATCCATTTACATTATGTCATGTTTATAAAGTCCATTCTTTCTTTCTTTCTTTCTTTCTTTCTTTCTTTCTTTCTTTCTTTCTTTCTCTCTGTCCCTCTCTCTCCCTCCCTCCCTTCCTTTCTTCCTTCCTCTTTCTTTCTTTCTTTCTTTCCCTTCCTTCCTCCCTCCCTCCCTTCCTTCCTTCCTTCCTTCCTTCCTTCCTTCCTTTCTTCTTTCTTTCTATTTTATGTGTATGTTTGTTATGCCTGCATGTGCCTAAGAGCACCCAGGTTGTGCAATGCTCATATAGGTCAGAAGAGGGAGTCAGATCCCCAGAAACTGAAGTTACAGATAATTGTTAGCTGCCATCTTGGTGCTGGGATTCAAACCTGGGTCATCTATAAGAATAGCCAGTGCTCTTAAACATGGAGCCATGTTTAAGAGCACTGGTCTTTTTATTTTTTTTTTATTCTGCACCTTGAGGTCTTTTAGTTCCTGTTCTCTATTCCACCTGCTTCTTTCCAAATATGCATTTTGCCTTCATTGAAATATTCTGATATAACTGTGGTTAATGTCTGCTTACTTCACCAAAACTGAATGTCCATTTGATTTTGCTTATTTTCTGCTTACTAGCACAGCTCCATCCGATTAAAGTTTATTCACCTTCATTATATAATTTTGATATAATTTCATGTATCTCCTATAGGATACTTTGGTATATAAAACATGTCTTAATTTATGAAAATGAAACTTAATTTTTTTGTTTTTTTCCCATATTGACTCACTGGTTAATATATTCTAAAGTAAGGAAAATTATATAGAAAACTTAAGTGAAAAATTTCAACCTCATCTGGAGATATTTAGATTCTGTGAGCCTATGATGAAGGTCAGAGAATGCATTTTAATCACTAGTGAGATTCATAAGCTGATGCCTTACAGTACAAGGGATTCTTATTTACTGCTGCATCCTCAGAATCTTTTACGATGTTTTGGGGAAAGGAGAAGACCAGGAAGGAGACTAGGAGAAGGAAACGTAGGACTAAGGGAAGGAGAAAGGCTGGGAAGGGGGGGGCTGATTAGCAGAAAATTTCCAAATTTGATCACAAGCAGTAACCCAGGAACCAAGAAATTCAGCAACCCCCCCCCCAAAGGATGAAGGCTGGATGAGTATAGGATCAAACCAGTGGAAGAGGTCAAATATATGAAAAACGGGGCAGAAGATGAGCAGAAAATCACAGCCAGGAACCAAGAAAACCTGGAAAAAAGTGCCAGTTCAAACCCAAGGCTTAAACTCATAAAGAAATCCCTGGATTAGCTCATCAACCCAGAGCAAACATGCACATCTCTGAAAGCCAACAAGAGTTCTTCAGAATGCTGGATGAAAAAATTGAAAAGGGTCGAGATTACTGTTCTGAAGAAGAAGATATCACATAGCACCAATTCTCTTTTTTTTTTTTACATGAAAAAATTCAGGTCAGAAAACTTTATTTTGTGTTGGTTATAGTTATTATAACCTGGAAAGACTCTTTGTCTTTGACTGACAATTGCTGAGATTCATGTTCCACCATGCATTTGAATATCACCATGTAGAATCACTAGCACCAGCCTGTGATTTCTTAGTGTCATACATAGGTACTGTGTGGAAGGAATGATGATTAAGTACATTCTTTTTTTTTAACATTTTTTTATTGTTGCTTTGTGCATTTCATACATCATTTTCCAATTCAGTTCAGGCATATTTCCCTTTCCCTTCCCCCCCACCCCCACCCCAACCGAGATCATGCATTCTACCATAACTGTCCTGTATATTTCTCTCAGTTTTTTTTTTCATTTTTTAGCTATAAGTGATAATCCATGAGTACAAGCATCCTTCATGTAAAACCAATTTGCAGGCTGTTGTGCCCAAACTCCCACAGCCCCACCTTCCAGCGGGGGGTGAGGGGTTGTATGTTCAATCAGGTTGATCAAATGAGTGTCCAGACTACATTGCTGTAGTTTCACCATTCACCCCAATCGCAGCCCTTACATTCTACCGCGCCCCCTCTTCCACAGATTATTCCCTAGGCTTAGAAAAGGGGCACAGGTGGATGAGAAGCAAAACAGTCCACTCTCTCTGGAGCTGTTGTCTTGGACTCTGGTCAATTCTGGCTCTTTCCTTTCATGGGCTGACAGTTTGTCCAGGAATAAACTTTCGATCCTACTAATGAAGCACAAGCAGTTAGATATATAGGTATTTAAACAGCATTAATAGTTATGGTAGGTTACTTTGTTATAACTCAGACCAGGAGCTACTACTGTGTAAATAGGTTACACCCCAGTTGAAATCTTTGCAAAGGTCAGTTCTCTTCACCGAACAGCACTATTGCAAAAGAATACCGTTCCATATCATATGCCCCATTAAATTACAGTGTTTCTTAACGAACTTGCAAAGGAATATTGCTAAAAAACAAACAACGAAAAACTGTTCTTGAACTTTCTCTGTTGCTGCTAGTTAAAATGTTGCAACTTTTCACTTCTCTTGTGTCCAAGTCTGGAGAAAAATTCAGCAGTTTCATCTTAAAGATACTATTGGTTTCACAGATGCTGTCCAACCTGTTTTCTATAAGACGAGGTAGTGATGAACTCAAACTTCTATTCTAGACCAGTTCTGCTTTTAAGTCAAGCATCTCCTTCCCTCTTTCTTCCTTGTCCACTCTTCCAAGCAGTTCAGAGTGACTTGAGCCTTGCTTCTCATTGGCAAAGTGGAGCTTTGGAGTTGGGACAGTCGCTATGGCAAGCATTGTTTCTCTGCCCAAAAGTAGAGGAGCTATAATTGATTAAAAGCATGTTGTGACCTGACTCCTGGAAGTGACAGAGGGACAAGCCACAGGTTGTTCCAATTACTGGGGCTCTTAGTCACGGATTGAGCTTGTAGCATTGGCTAAGCTCAGGTGCAGATGGAAGTGTGATCACAATCATTTTCAACCCCTCTTCCTCGCTTTTTTTCTTAAGAAATAAACATTTTACTGTTTTTATGTATAAAAAGATGTTTTGTACATAATGAATGTTTAATAAATATCCACTGAATACCTAAAAAATTAATTAGGTTGATAGAATAACAGATTTCAAAGAAGTGGAAATAGCATCCACAAGAAAATGGAAGTATGGAATCTCCAAGCTTCCTTTGAAACCTTCAGAAACAATGTTTCCTCCCTCTTTCTCTAAAATTCAAGTCTTCAGAATGGAGAATCAGCACACTAATAATGAATGCATTGCCCTGAATCCTGTCTGTGCAGAAATGTCTATGACAAAACTATTGTGCATCCATGGTATAGTAGTACATGTCTTTAGTCCCAGCACTTGGGAGGCAGAGACAGGCAGACTTCTGTTTGATTCAGGCCATTTTGGCCTACATAGTGGGTTACAAGCCAGCTAAAGCTACAGGGAGAACTTGTTTCAAAAAAATTATTACCTTGCATATAAGTTTTTGTAAAAGACAAGAGAATCAACTGGGTTAGAGATTGTGGCTGGATGGCAGAGAGGAAGAGAAGCACCTAGACCACAAACATGTAGAAAGTGGCTTAGACTTCGGTCTAAAGATGCTGTCCTAGTCCTTGAGGAAGACTGACTGAACACTGAAAGCTGACTGGAGAAGAGTGGGAAGAGCTGCTAAGCTTTCTGAATTCAAGCATTCTTTTCTGTGACACTGGCTCCATGACTCATGAAGGTTCATAAGCTTTATTGTCAGGTCATTCTCAGTATCCTCTTGAAGAATACCTGAACTCTTTTCACTAGCAAAGTCCACCATCACTATATATATATATATATATATATATATTTCATCCAGACTGTTGCCTACAACTTCCAAGACTTGGCTGAATTCTGGAAAGACCTTGGCCTCTCCATTCTAGTTTAAAAAAAATTGACATATCCTCTGGAATCCTTGAATCATCTTTGATTTCACCATGCAGCACTATTGGCTTCATTTCCTTGAACCAGAACTCCATTTTCTGCCCTTCTTTGTAAGGTGCTTATTGGTTTATTTACCTTATTCTATTTTACTTATTTATTTAAAAAGAAAACAGAGCATATATTTTGGGTGTTTACATTCTGAATGAGAAGAAAGGTGTGGCTTAGAATTAACACCAAAAACCAACAAAACGAACAAAAACCTTCATGTTACCTTCTGAGCAAAAGTTTAAAAAAATCATAGTAAAGGAAATTTGTGACCTGAAATACTGGGTTCTTCTTTTTTTATATATAGTTTGAAGAAGAGATTTATTCTTTCTCATAAATCTTAGATCATAGAGACATGAACTTCAAGCTATGTCCTTAGTGGCATCAGATGATGTGGTATTGGTTTTACTAAAAAAAGATTACCCAACTTGACTTACATATAAGGGTTTGGTGCTAGAATCCACAAATGATGGACACCATACATCTTTGTTTTTGTGTGTATGTGTTACTTGGCTTAGTATAACAGCTTCTAATTCCATCAATTTACCTGCACATTTCATGATGTCTTCTTTCTTTTTTGCTGTGTAGAACTTTATTGTGTAGGTCTGCCATATTTTCATTATCCACTCATCAGTTGAGTGAGATCTGGGTTCTTTCCAGCTTTCCACTATTTTGAAAAGAGCTGCAAAAATCATGGTTGTGCACATATCTCTGCAATAGGATGGCTCTTTGGGGAATATACCCAGTAGTGGTATGGCTGGATCAAGTGTTAGTTTCCTTTTAAGTCTTTTAAGAGTTCTCCATACTGCATTGCATGGGGGCCGTGCAAGTTTGGAAACCCACCAGCAGTGAATGTGTGTTCCTTTTTCCCCACAGCCTCTCTATCAATTGGTATCATTTGTTTTTCTTGATCATAGTCAGTCTTACCAGGGTAAGATTAAATCTGAAAGTGGTTTTAATTTGCATTTCCTTAATTATTAGTGATGTTGAACACTTTTTTAATTTTTTATTTATTATTTTTTATGTGTATGAATGTACTGTCTGCATGGAGGTTGGTGCACCTGTGTTGTGCAATGCTATGGAGGTCAGAAGAGGGTGTTGGATTCCCCTGGAACTGGATTTAAAGACAGTTCTTAGCTGCCATGTGGATGCTGGGAATCAAACCTGCATTCTCTGCAAGAGCAGTTGGTGTTCTTAACCACTGAGCCATCTCTCCAGCCCCCATCGATGTTGAACACTTTTTAAGATGTTTCTCAGCCATCTTTACTTCTTCATTTGTGAAGACACTGTTCAGCTCTTTACTCCATATTTTGAATGGGTCATTTGTTTTCTTGATGATTTAGGTTTTTTGAGTAATTTATACACTATTTTTAGGATGTCTTTTTGAGATAAGGTCTCCCTTTAGTCCCAGCTGTCCTAGAGCTTGCTGTGTAGACTAGGCTGGCCTTGAACTCACAGAGATCTACCTGCCTCTGCCTCCTGAGTGCTAGGACTAAAGGTGTGTGCCACCACAAACTCGTAATGTTAAACCTCTGTCAGATGTCTCACTAGTTAAGATTTTCTCCCACTCTGTTGTTTTTTTCTTCACTTCTTTGATTGTTTCTTTTGCTGTACAGAAGCTTTTTAGTTTAATCATGTCCCATTTGTTGATTGTTGACCTTATTTCCTGTGTAACTGCTGTCTAATTTTGAAAGTGTTTTCTTACCCCTGTGTCTTGTAGGTTACTTCCAATGTTTTCTTCTATCATTTTCAGAGTTTTGTGTTTCACATTGAGGTCTTTGATCCATTTGGAGTTGGTTTTTGTACAGAGTGAGAGGTAGGGTTTAGTTATATTCTTCTGCAAGTGGTTATCCAGTTTTACCAGCACCATTTGCTGACAATATTGTCTTTCCTCCATTGAGTCTTCTTGGCCCCTTTGTCAAATATGAGGTGGCTGAAATTGTATGTGCTCAAGTTCGAATCTTCAATTTCGTTCCACTGATCTATAGGTCTGTTTTTGTGCCAGCACCATGCAGTTTTTATGACTGTAACCCTATAATACAGTTTGAAGTAAACTATAGTAATCCCCCTGCATTGCTCTTTTTGCTCAGGAGTGCTTTGGCTATCCCAGGTCTTTTGTTTTCCATATGAATTTTAAGAATTTTTTTCTGCATCTGTGAAAAAAGTCATGGGGATTTTGATTGGGACTGCATTAAATCTATTTAATACTTTGGGTTGGATGGCCATTTTTACTATATTAATTCTTCAAATCCATGAGCATGGGAGGTCTTTCCATCTTCTGGTGTCTTTTTCAATCTTCGTCTTCAAAGATTCAATATTTTCATTATAGAGATACTTAGTGTCTTTTGTCAGGTTTATTCTGAGATATTTTTTGAGATTATTGTAAATGGAAAGATCTCCCTGTATTCCTTCTCCAATTGCTTGTTGTTGGCATAAAGTAAAGCTACTGATTTTTCTAAATCAATTTTGTATCCTGCCACTTTACTGAATCAGTTAATTATTTCTAAGAGTTTTCTGGTGGAATTTTTGGCATCTCATAAGTATGCTATCATGTCATCTGTGAAAAGGGTAGTTTGACCTCTTTTCCAATTTGTACTCTTTTAATTTCCTTTTCTTGTTTTATTGCTCTAGCAAGGGTTTCAAGCACTATATTGAAAAGTAGTGGAGATAGGGGGCAGCCTTTTTTGGTTCCTAACTAAAGGGAATGGTTTTAACTTTTCCCCACTTAGAATGATGTTGGGTGTGGGTTTGTTGCATATGGCCTTAATTATGCTGAGGAATATTCTCTCCACGCTAATTCCCTCTAAGACTTTAAACATGAAGGCAGGTTGAATTTTGTCAAAGGCATTTTCCATATTGATTGAGATGATCATGTGCTTTTTGTTTTTCAATCTGTTTATGTGCTTTATGACGTTTATTGATTTACATATGTTGAACCATCCCTGTATCTCTGGTATAACTTCAACTTCATCATGTTCTATGCCATTTTTGGATGTGTGCCTGTAAGCAGTTTGCTAGTATTTCATTGAAAATTTTTTGCATCTATGTTCATTAAAGAAATTGGTCTATAGTCTTCTTTTTGGTTGTATCTTTGCCTGGTTTTTGTATTAGGGTGATGCTGGCTTCATAGAAGGAATTAGAGATTTCCCTGCATTTTGGTCCTTCTGAATAATTTGAGTAATATTGGTTTTAAGTCCTCTTTCAATGCTTTATAGAATTCTTCCATAAATCCATCTGGATCTGGGCTTTTTTAAGCTGGGAGGTTTTGTATTACTGTTTCAATTTCCTCATTTGTTTGGGATCTTTTCAAGCTGTTGATCTCTTCTTGATTAAGATTTTGTGTTTTCCATGCTTTCAGATATTCATCTATTTCTCTTAGGTTTTCCAAGTTAATAGACTATAGGTTTTTAAAGTTGTATAATTGTCTGGATCTTTTCATGATCTGCTGTGATGTTTCCCTTTTCATTTCCAATTTTGTTGATTTGGAGTTGCTCTCTCTTTCTTTTGATTGATTTGAAATCATGGGAACCAACAAAGCTTTCAGTTTGGGTTTTATCTTTTCCTGGTTTGGGTATTAGAGTGATGCTGGCTTCATAGAAGGAATTTGGGAGATTTCTCTCTGTTTGTATTCTTCTGAACAATTTGAGAAATAATGACTATAAGTATACTTTAAAAGTTTTATAGAATTCTGCTGTGTACCCATCTGAACCTAGGCTTTTTTAGTTGGGAGGTTTTTTATTATATCTTCAATTTCCTCAAATGTTGCGGGTCCATTTAAACTCTCAGTCTCTTCTTGGTTAAGTTTTGTTGCTTCCAAGGATTTCAAATATTCATCCATTTCTCTTAGGTTTTCAAGTTTAGTAGAGTATAGGTTTTTTAAATATTCTTGTATTACTGTCTGGATTTTTCATTGTCTGTTGTCATGTTTCCCCTTTCATCACAAATTTTATTGATTTGTAGTTGCTTTCTTTTGGTTAACTGGGCTAGAGGTCTGTCTATCTTGTTTACCCTGTCAAAGAACCAAAATTTGGATTCGTTGATTCTTCATGTTGTTTTCTTTGTTTCTATTTCATTGATTTCTGCTCTGATTTTTGTTATTTCTTCCTGTCTGTTGGGTTTAGGGTTCATTTGTTGTTATATCTCAAGTGTTTCTAGTTGCAGTGTTAGATCGTTTATTTGCACTTTCTGTTTTTTTGGTTTTTTGTTTTTTTGTTTGTTTTTTTAATGTAACCAAGTTCTATAAATTTCCCTCTTAGGACTGCTTTTAAAGTATCCCAAAGGTTTTGTTGTGTTGTATTATCATTTTCATTTAGTTCCATGAATGTTTTTATTTGTTTCTTAATTTCTTCTTTGACCCATTCATTATTCAGGAATGTGTTGTTTAGTCTCCATGTGTTCTTGTAGGTGGCAGGGCTTATCCTGATGTTGATATTTACCTTTATTGCACTGTGGTCTGATAGAATGCATGAAATTAATTCTCTTTTGTATTTGATGAGGCTTATTCTATGTCCCAGTATGTGGTTGATTTTGGTGAAGGTTCTGTGTGGTGCAGAGTAGATAGTAAATTCTCTGCTGTTTGGGTGGAATATTTAGTAGATGACTGTGAAGACCATTTGGTGTATTGTATTGTTCAGTTCAGATGTCTCTCTGTTTATTCTTTGTCCAGTTGATGTATCCAAAGAGCTCAATGGAATATTGAAGTCCCCCACTATTAGTGCTTTAGGATTAATCTGTGCCTTAAGTTCTTATAGGATTGTGTTTATAAAGTTGGGTGCACATAAATGGACTGAAAAAACAAAAAACACATGATCATCTCAACTGATGCAGAAAAAGCCTTTGACAAAATCCAGAATACCCTCATGCTTAAAGTCCTAGACAGAATTCGACTGGAGGGATCATTCCTCAATGTAATCAAAGCCATATACAACAAACCTATAGCCAACATCATCCTAAATGGAGAAAAGTAAGAAGCATTCCCCTTAAAGCCAGGAACATGGCAAGTTTTCCCACTATCACCACTCCTCTTCAATATAGTGCTTGAAACACTTGCTAGAGCAATAAGACAAAAAAGGGAAATTAAAGGAGTACTAATTGGAAAAGAGAAAGTCAACCTATCCCTTTTTTGCAGACTATATGATTGTTTATCTAAGGGATGCTTAAAGCTCCACCAGAAAACTCCTATAAATGATAAAGACTTCCAGTAAATTGTTGGGATAAAAAAATAACTTACAAAAATCAGTAGTCTTTATTTACACAAACAACAAGCAACTGAAGAAGGAATATAAGACTTTCCCACTCACAACAGCATCAAAAACAATAAAATACCTGGGAACAAACTTAAACAAAAACACCAAAGATCTCTATTAAAAAATGTAATTCCCTGAATAAGGAGATGGAAGAAGACGTTAGAAGATGGAAAGACCTCCCTCCATGCTCTGAAATGGAAAAATTAATATAGTAAAAATGTCCATTCTACCCAAATTAATATACAGATTCAATTCAATCCCAATTAAAATCCCCATGAGTTTCTTCACAGACTTGGAAAAAAAATTCTGAAATTCATATGGAAAAACAAAAGACCCCATACAGCCAAAGCACTATACCAGACTTCAAACTACATTACAGGGCTATTGTCATAAAAACAGCCTGGTGCTCACACAAGTACAGACCTATAGACCAATGGAACAAAACTGAGGATTCACCCATGAGCACACACAATTTCAGCCACCTCATACTTGACAAGTGGGCCAAGAAAATTCAATGGAGGAAAGACAGGATCTTCAGCAAATGGTGTAGGCAAAACTAGATCACCACTTGTAGAAGAGTAAAACTAAACCCCTACCTCTCACCCTATACAAAAATCAACTCCAAAACTCTGAAGATAATGGAAAAATGGTTGGCAACAACCTACAAGACATAGGCATAGGAGAAGACTTCCTAAATAAGATAGCTGCTACACAGGAAGTGAGGTTGACAATTGACAAGTGAAACCTCATTAAACTCAAATGCTTCTGTACAGCAAAAGAAACAGTCAGTGAAGTGAAGAGAAAACCCAGAGTGGTAGGAAACCTTCACCAGTGATACATCCAACAGAGCATTGACTTCAATAATATATAAACTACTCAAAAAGCAAAGAAGTAAGAAAACAAGTGACTCACCCAAAAGATGGAGCAAAGAATTAAGCAGAGACTTCACAAATGAAGAAATAAAGATAGTTGAGAAACATCTTAAAAGATGTTCAACAACACCAATAATTAAGGAAATGCAAATCAAAACAATTTTAAAATATCATCTCACTCTCATAAGACTGGCTAGGATCAAGAAAACAAATGATACCAAATGCTGTGGAGGTGTGGGGAAAAGGGAACACTCATCCACTGCTGGTGGGAATGTAAACTTTTACAACAACTATGGAAAGCAGTATGGAGAACTCTGAAGAGACTCAAAATGAGCCTACCACCTGACTCAGCCATACCATTCTTGGGTATATACCCACAAGATTCATCCTACCACAGGGATATATGCACAACCATGTTCATTGCAGCTCTCTTCGCAATATTGAAGAGCTGGAACCAATCCAAATGCCCTTCAACCAATGAATGGATAGAGAAAATGTGGTACATCTACACAATGGAATTCTATGCAGTGGTAAAGAAAAATGGCATCATGAACTTTGCAGGTAAATGGATGGAACTAGAGGATATTATGCTAAGTGAAGTAACACGGTCCCAGGAAAGTAAACAAGGAATGGTATCCCTCATTTGTGGATGCTAGGGCCAAGCACTGAGTTGTAAGGCAAGCTGAGCAACATCAACGTTATATACCCCTTTCCCCGAAAGCAACTTTGCTCTGATAATTTAAATCCCTTAACAGTCTCTAGAATTAATCCACCACTTATTTTTAGACCTTGTAATCTTGGTATATGGGTGGAGGATACATAGGCATATTTTAGAGTAGTATAAATTTAAAAAGGAAAAAATGTAAAGCATGAAACATTATCTGGAAATGACAGTTTGTGTTCAGATGATATAATTTTAGTATAGGTGTGACACACATATATACATATATATGCATATGTCGAAATGGTACAGATTGGAGGGAACAACACCAGAGGAACAGGGACAGGAAACTGGCTGAAACAGTAAAGTTCCCCCCAAGGACAGTAATCCTGTGCTTTAAAAGAAAGTTTGAAAAGAATCAGAAAAAGATACAGGGCAGAGATGGCAGAGTACATGAACACAGGTGGGCTGGGGGGCATGGAAGACAAGATGAAGTCTAGATTGGACTGAGAAACAATGTATGAAATGCATATAACTTCAATAAAAATGTTTAAAAAAGAAGAAGTCAGAAAGTATGGGGTTCAGATTTTAAGCATGAGAACTTTCCCTTGAGAACTAATTTTGCATAGTCCCCTCACACATCAGACACACAGCATATTTCTCTCCAGTAACCTACCTCCTGAAATATTCTGTACACAAGGAAGGTCACAGCACAAGTTCTCTTTTTATTTATTTATTATTTTTGCTAATCAGCAAAATTTATTAAATCAGTAGCTCCTGGGCATGCAGTTTTCTTCTGAATTGATTGAAAGCTGCAGTGGCAAGTGAGGTGGGGGTTGAACAGCACAAGTTCTATGCACACTGGAGAGTTCCCAACAGTTCATCTGCCTGAACCACACCTGCAGGGCCATTCCCAAGCTCAGTACTCAGTGGTGGCAGTCTGCTTTCTATAGGGGTGGCAATAAATTCAGTTCCATTATTTGAAAGAATGTGCCCCCTCCATGAGAACAAGAATGAGGACTAACTGGTAAGCCCAACAGGACATAACCATTTCAGTACACATTCCCTTTTCTCCTTGCTTTTAATCTCAGTTGCTTGCTCAAACATAATGTGTTTTGTTTTTCAAACCCACAAACATTTAATTCATCCATTACAACCATGTTGAAAATCAAAATCCTTAATGGCCCATTTAATTTTTTATTCTTTCAATGTCTGGGAAAACTCTCTGCTTTAGAAGCTTACACTAGTTGTTTCTCTCACCTTGTCATGAGACTCTTCATTGTTATCTCTGTCTTTCATTAACTAAAATGTCTCTCTTTGTTCTCCTTGCTTCTGCATGCCCACTCCTCAAGAGTGCACAGAGTAATTCACTGCATTCCTGCTCCACTCCACAGAAGCCATTTGCTTGCAACTATAGAACATGACAAGTGTGTACATAGTTCATCTGTGCAATCACCAGGTGAGACGGAACACTCGGGAAATGCTTCCATTCCATAGCTATGTTGTTCATCATCTTTGCATTTTCCACCACATTTATCCACTAAATTTAAAATCCACTAGTTTCATCAGAAATCTCAATTTAACTCCCACCTACTCAGTTTGTGATCAAAAATCGTATCATGTCAAAATCACTATTAATCTTGAAAATACATTTTCTTTTCTGTACTGACTGTCACAAGGGCATTTTTTTAAAATCTTCAAGCATAGAGAAGCATCTTTCTTTCTTCTGGGTGTCTTATTCTATGTGTCTATGCCCTAACAATGAGTGTGATTTAAGCGTGTCTGTGTTAATTACTATTTAGGGCCTAGTAGAAGAGGTGCTTTGCATCTGAGAGAATCCGAAGATAACCATAGACTCCACCCTCCAGGGTGAACCTTCGGAGTACATGTCTACCTATAACAGTACTAGAGTTCCTTGGTCTGAGCTGATGAGATATTTTCCTTCTTTCTCGGGTAATACAATTATTGCTAAACTGCTCTATCCCCAACCCACTCCCATGATGCAAAGCCACAGAAACATTTGCCATTTCTGGGTGTTTGCATATGCTTCCCAGTCTCACTGAGCCTGGGATGTCCCCATGTCCAATCATGTCAGGTTTCTAAGTCACATTTGTGTTTAACCCAGTTTCTGGAACCCAAGCTGCTGGTATACTCTATTGGCTTGTGTGTCAAGTCACAGCTGCGCAATATCCCCTGACTGAATCTCTGGATCATCCTTTTGTTTCTTGAGATGTGTCAATGCTATACTCTGACCCCATTGTCAGAGAAATAGCTTTCAGCCATTTGGGGCTAAAAGTGTCAGGGGGTCCTGAGAGAAACAAATTATGAAGTGGATGGAGAAGCGTATCCACTTGGGCATTCTCAGAGGAGGCTGCACCTCAAGTTTCACATCTTAATTTTGTTAAAACCTGAATCCCCAAACACAACTAAACAGCTGTCCCAAATACCTGTACCCTGAATTCCACTGTCACTATGGCTGTCTAACATCTGTGTCAATCTCCACACTAACAGGGATTCCTTTAGCTAAGACTCACTTCTGAATGAGCAAGAGGAGAATCCTTCAAACCCTGGCCTGGTAATCTACATGGTTACGGGGACTTAGACTACTGATGCAATCACAGCCACTTCGAACATTAACCTCATAGAAGAGGTTGTCTGAAGAGCAAACAAGTCACTCATGGGTAATCAGAACCATGACGTCTTGATCCACAGGCCTATCTACAGGTTGAACTCTTCCTGATCATGTCTATACTACAAAAAAGAAAAGTAATTAATCTCTAGAACTAAAGATACCAATACAAGGACAAAAGAAGACAAGGGAAAGAAAATAGGGTGCTAATCAAAGAAACATAATAGTACCCTAATAACTGCCTCAAAGCAATGCAATTTTAGAACCATCTGGAAAGTAATTAAAAATAATCATCTTGCTACAACTCAGTGTCAGATTTAAGAATGCATATAGATAAGTCAGTACTATCAGGGAAAGAGTTTGTGATCTGATGATAAATTCAACGCAGAGACCTTAGAGCTGTGGTTGCTTCAAATTCAGAGGGCTGCAATTAAGTGAATGTCACAACAATATGAGTTAAACAATCTTTTGGTTTTCCTTCTACATGTGAAAGTTATGTGCATAGTAATATGCTGCAGTCTATTAAGCATGTTTATAAAACAATGAATATGCATTGATTTCAACTTTGTATGCTACTATAAAATGTTAGCAATCATCTGAGCTTTCAGTGGCTCATAATCCTTTGGTGGTAGAGGGTCCTGCCTTACTGTTAATGGCTACTGGCTTATGACAATAGTGTTTGCTGAAGATAGGGGGTATGCAGTAAGATTTCTCTCTAGTATTTAATACTGCTTTGCCCCATTTAACCAACCCATAGTGAGATTTCTAGTAATATCATAATAAAACTACTCAACTCTGATTATTGCTTTACAAAATAAGCTTACTTAATATCTTAAATCATTTCTTTTCACTCAGCAATATACATAGCATCTTCATTGACAATTGATTTCCTCTCAATGGCCTTGATTTTCTTTGCTCATCCATAAGAAGCACTCTTTGTCTCTTCAAGGTTTATCTTGAGATTTCAGGAATAAAGCAGCATGACCTCATTCTCCTGCTATTCCCAGCACAACTATCCTTGCTTCCTCCACTGAAGCCTTGAGCATTTCAAAGTTATCAACGTAGGTGGAGGTCAACTCTTCCAAACTCCTGTCAGTCCTGCTATTTTCACTCCCTCTCATGGATTACTAACAACCTTATTACCATCTAGAGTAGGGAACCATTTCCAGAAGCTTTTAGTTCACCTATGTCAGACAATTAGAGGAATCTCTATCTATGGCAGCTGCAATATTTTAAAGCATTTTTGATGGTTAATCTTTACTGAAATTGGAATATCTAGGAGACATACCTCTAAGATGTGCCTCTAAGTTTATTTCCAGAAGAAAGACCTATCCTAAGTGTATAAGACACAATCCCATGGGCCAGAGTCATAGACTGAATAAAGAAGAAGAAGAAGAAGAAGAAGAAGAAGAAGAAGAAGAAGAAGGAGGAGGAGGAGGAGGAGGAGGAGGACTCATCTTTGTCTACTTTCTGTTTTGGGATTCAATGTAACCAGCTGCCTCCCACTCCAGTCACCATGTCTTTCCTGCTATACAGCCTGAAACCATGTGCCAAAACTAACGCTTCTCTCCTGATGTTGGTTTTGTGAGATATTTCATCAAAGCCTAAATATAACTAACTAATGTTATATGTTTCTTAATTTACAGGTCTTCAAGTCAAAATTACTCCTGGATGCATGAGGCACAATATAATTGGTGTATAAGGAGCATGAAAACAATATGACTCTCATTATAAATTATAAAATCCATCAGAGCTACTAGGTGAACAGGTGTAGTGTCACTGAATATAAATTCCTTTTATTGTGTTACTAGAGATGGAACACAAGGCCTTCGATAAGCTAGGTAAGTGTTCTACCATTGAGTTATATCTTCCACCTGATAACTAGTTTAGCTAGGTCCTCTGAGTAACTTGGACATCACCCCTTGTTGCTTCCCTTCACTATTTTGGATTATGCAATAGTTTATTTTCTTTTTCCTAATGCACCTGACTCTTCCAGATTTACACACTTTTTTTCTGCAGCTGCCTTCTTTCTCTAGCCTTCATAATCAAGAAAGTGAGACATACTTTGAGAAACTTGGCTTAGAGAATCTTATGGATGCATGGATATTACCTTCAAACCCCTAAAACTTTCTCTATATCAGAAGAATCCAGTTTTCCTTTCTTATCACTTTCAGTTCATTCGAAAAATTCAGATGGAGGAAACCCACAGGAAATATCATCCTAAATGGAGAAGAGACAGAAGCATTCCCCTTAAAGGTAGGAACTTGGCAAGGCTTCCCATGTCACCACTCCTCTTCAATATAGTGCTTGAAACACTTGCTAGGGCAATAAGGCAAGAAAAGGAAATTAAAGGAGTACTAATTGGAAAAGAGGAAGTCAAGCTATCTCTTTTTGCTGATGATATGATTGTTTACCTAAGGGACATTAAAACTCCACCAGAAAGCTCCTAGTAACCATTAAGAGTTTCAGTAAAGTGGCAGGATACAAAATTAACCTAGAAAAATCAGTACCCTTTCTTTATACCAACAACAAGCAAATGAAGAAGGAATACAAGGAGAACTTCCCACTCACAATAGCCTCAAAAACAATAAGATACCTAGGAACAAACCTAATAAAAGACACCAAAGATCTCAAAAAAAAAAAACCCAAAACTTTAAACCCATGGAAAATAAAATTGAAGAAGATGTCAGACATCAGGAATCACCTCCCATGCTCATGGATTGGGAAAATTAACATACTGAAAATGTCCATTCTACCAATTCTACCCAAACTAATATACAGATTCAACACAATCCCAATTAAAATCTTCAAGAGTTTCTTCACAGGCTTGGAAAAAAGTCCTTAATTTAATATATAAAAACAAAAGACCCTGAATAGCCAAAGCAAACCTGAGTGAAAAGAGCAATACAGGGGATCTCTATACCAGACTTCAAACTATACTACAAGGCTGTAGTCATAAAAACAGCTTGGTACTGGCACAAAAACAGACCTGTTGACCAATGGAACAAAACTGAAGATCCAAACTTAAGCACATACAATTTCAGCCACCTCATATTTGACAAGAGGTCCAAGAAGACACAATGGAGGAAAGATAGCATCTTCAGCAAGTGGTGTTGGCTAAACTGGATCACCACTTGTAGAAGAATAGTTAACCCCTACCTCTCATCCTGTACAAAAGTCAACTCCAGATGGATTAAAGACCTCAACGTGAAACCCAAAACTCTGAAGGCAATAGAAGAAAAGGTTGGCAGCAGCCTACAAGACATAGGTGTAGGAAAAGTCTTCCTAAATCAGACAGCAGCTGCACAAGAAATAAGATCAACAATTGGCAAATGGGACCTCATTAAACTCAAAATCTTCTGTTCATCAAAAGAAACAATGAAGGAAGTGAAGAGAAAACCCACAGAGTGGGAGGAAACCTTCACTGCAGATACATCTGACAAAGCATTGATTTCCAGAGTATATAAAGTGTCCTGCATTCACCAGTTGTTTTGCAGTTTGACATGGAAGCTTACCATTTGTTGTGCCTTACCTTTTCACATGCTTAATTCTTTTTAATTTAATATGAGAGATGCTTTTCATTGGCAGGCCACTGTGTGGTTACTGGTCATTCTAATTTCAATATTTTCATAGGTCCAAGATTAGGAAATCTAAGCAGAAGGACAAAACACACAACAAATGGCTTAATGGTACAGTCAGAAAACAAAGAATATTTACAAATTAATTTACCAGTCAATTTTAGCATCTTTTGTGACTATAGGCACAGTCCCACAATATAAATATAATAATAATAGCAAGGACCACTGAAAAAAAAATCAAGTAACAGGCATGACAAATCAGAAGCACCAACTGAATTGTTAAAAGGTGGCACAGATCCACAAAATGAGCAGAGGATACTAGAAACCAGCCACTGATGGACTGGCCCACTGCCGTCATTGACAACCCCAATGTGTAAGAAGCACAAATACTATGTGGCAAAATAAAGTTCAACAAAAGGAAGACAACCTGCAAATGCCACACAAAAGAAACAAACAAAAGCTGTACATATGAAGAATTCAGTCAACAAAGTAAAAAAAAAAATCCAACAGAAAGCTTCACTACCATATTGTAACAAGTAAAACAATTTGTAGACTTCGACAAAATGATTCCGATATATCATCCTTTTTTTTTTTTTTTTTTTTTTTTTTTTTTGAGACAGTCCCAGCTGGCCTGGTGCTTGCTCTGTAGATCAGGCTGGCCTTGAACTCACAGAGATCCACCTGCCTCTGCCTCCTGAGTGCTGGGATTAAAGGTATGTGCCACCACACCTGGCATCCTTCTTTTAATTAATGTCTTAGCATCTGTGTTATTCAACTGTGATTCCCTAACACTAACTGATAATGGTGGAAGATACCAATGACCTTCTTCATAAACACAGTATTTAGTAACTGGAATGAAGTCCTCAGCTCGCACACCTCTGCTACTCTTCACTGTGCTAGTAAATGTAAAAATTGAAATTCATTCCTGGAAACCAGCTTCTTACTTCTTGGTGACTGCTATGACACCATTCTCCCTCCAGATAGGATTGTCTCTTCGGTGGAGGTGTGTTATCTGGGTCTATTTTTTTCATTCGGATAGATGATAAAGTGTGTCTTCCTCTCCTAAATAATTACCTGAGTAGAAATGTGTTATTTTATAAAACCAATATATGTTTGTGTGCTTCCCATCCTCACACAATATGAATGTTTTAATGTGTATTCCAACACCAAATGAAATATAAGTATGATGTGACAGTAATAGATTACAGTATGTGTTGTTACATTCACTGATCAAAAATAACAAATGTATAAGTTTGATACTTTATTCTACAGAAAAGACAGTTAAGAATTGAAAATAAATATGCTCCAGAGAGAAGTTAAATTATGATACTCTTGGATCTTAGAAAATGTACGTAGGGAACAATCACAAGAAAATTGAACAAATTATATGTAATAGGCCGAATGGAACTATGCTTACTCTTGATATTTTCTATTGTAGTGTACAATTATTTCGAGATCTATAAAGAGGTCAATGTAGCTCCATTTTCATTTAATTTTACAGATTATATCCAGGGTATAGTTATTCTTTCTTGTCAGTTTGTGACTGACAAGATAAGATGATGTCATGTTGGTGACAATGACAGATAATGACAACAGAAATGCCAATACTAATACAAATTACACCTTTCATTGCTTATGTGCAAGCTATGCTACAGACCCTGAGATTCAGGCAAGATGTCTTCTGGCTTACACACACACAAGCATGCACATCTGCATACACACATTCACCTCCACATACAAGCACACACATATATACACACAAATATTTATATTATTAATTTGAAAGATTTTTGTCTAGAAAATCTTAAAAAAAACACTTAAGGAATTTTCACTTTCACTTCAACAACATCTAATCCTTCTCATTGAATTCTTTCAACAGCAAGAACAGAAAATATGTCTTGTTATTAAAATGATCCTCTCTTCATGAGTGATTTTAATATCAAGTAAGTAGAATGAAATTCTACTATAAACTCTCCTGCTTCCAATATGAGTTTAGTGGTGATACTGTTCTTCATGTGGTCAAGTGGTGGCCTATATGTGGTTGATCTCCATCATACACAGGCAAGCTTGATTGTCTATAGTTATATTATTTAAAGTTTTGTTGGCTTAAATTCTACAAATATGCAGTGTTAATATCTATAGTCCCAACTATAAAAACTAAATTTTAAATTCTTATATTGAAATTGCAATGATGTTAAGAATAAATTTAAGTATGCATTAAAATTAGAAGTAAGGAAAAGCACAAAAAACTAGAGAACAGAAATGAATACTTCTAAAGAATCTGGTATTTCCTTTATTGCTTAAAAGCTATTTTTCTGTTTATCAGAATGATATGTTAATTACAGCAAAATTAGAAAACAAAAATGCAACCAAAGAGGAGAAAATTTGTGAATGTTTTGTCCTGGGATCATCAGTTAATATCTTGTATTGGGGGGGTATGAATTTTTGACATTTCTGTGATCATATGTTCTTTATAATATAATTTATGTTCTTACTCATCCTGGTAAATATTATGTTTGGTTATTATGGATTTCTGCAAAGATACTTTGCATTGCTGGTAATGTATTTTATTGTGTAGTTTTATTATAATTTACTGAACATTCTTTCAATTGTTGAAAATTTAGGTTCAACTAATACTTTCTTTTTTTTTTAATGCATATGAATGTACTGTCTGCATGTAGGTTTGTGCACCCATGTCTTGCAATGCTGCGGAGGTCAGAAGAGGGTCTCGGATTATCCTGGAACTGGAGTGCTCCTGGAATTGGAGTTACAGACAGACGATTCTTAGCCGCAATGTGGGTGGTGGGGATCAAACCCGGGTCCTCTGCAAGAGCAGTCAGTGCTCTTAAACGCTAGGCTATCTCTCCAGACCCCTGTTCAACTAATACTTTCTAATACAACTAATACTTTCAAAATGCTATTTTAGTAGAGCTAGGTATATAAAATAGAATTTTTCTTCGGTTCACTTGCTTGTTATTTCATTTAGGTTAATTCCAAGCTTTCAATATTATAAATAATGGTGTGATCAATATTGTGAATAAAATTAAATGTTTCCTTTAGGATAATCTTTCAGTGACAAGTTATCAAAATGATCTCCATTTGCTCCTCACTCTCTTGCTACTGTAGGGTACTAAATTTAGAAAATGAATCCAACAAGCCTACAAACAAAAACCAGACCACCAAGGGAAAAAAACAAAACAAAACAAAACAAAACAAAAAACAAAAAACAAAACCACCTGCACTGCTACAGTAGGTGAACATGGCATCCTGTTTTAGCTTCTGGTTCTTTACTTATTAAGGAGCATTGTCTTTGTGTGATTTGAGCATGAGCATTTCTAGCTATGTGAATTTGTGTGGTTATGATTCTTAGTTCTTAATGGTATCAAAATTGATGTGTCTGGTTCCCTACCCTGTATTTTCCTATTAAACATAGAGAAACTCCACATGGAATCTGCATAAACACTCATTTTCCTCTGAAAAAAGTTGAAAAGATAAACAATTATTCCATAACTTTTTTAAAAGATTCAGGTTTCCAGGGGCTGGAGAGATGGCCTAGTGGTTAAGAGCGCCAACCGCTCTTGCAGAAGACCCGGGTTCGATCCCCAGCACCCACATGGCGTCTGAGAACCGTCTGTAACTCCAATTCCAGGAGAACTCCAGTTCCAGGGGAATCTGAGACCCTCTTCTGACCTCCACGACATTGCACGACACGGGTGCACAGACCTACATGCAAACAGTACATTCATACACATAAATAAAAAAAAAATAATAATAATAAGATTCAGGTTTCCAAACGGAAAACAGGGCCAGGTTGATAAACTGGTAGAGGAATTTCTGTTCTTCTTTAACATTTTAAATTTCTTGGAAGACACATAATTAAGTTTACAGAAAAATATTTAATCCATGAATTACATTTTTTCCTGTTAAATATGACATGGTCTTACTGTGGCTTATAACATCTCCTAACCTGTAGAGGATGAAAGCTTGTGGCATCAGCCATGGTTTATTCCTCCAAGGAGAGAGCCAATAGCCAATTAGGTTTGGGATATACAGGCATATGGCTGCCTCTGCTGCACAGTATTTCCAGGTAGGTGAGGTGTAGCTGTGCTGATGGTGGAGTCTTGCTTGACTCAGGGAGACCCGTATTTGCTTTATTGGTTGAGTGGCCTTTGGTAGCACTCTCTGGTATTCCAGAGACCATCTGTACACTTGCATGTGTGGTCTCAGTACATCTTTCCCATGTTAAAGTCAGGTCTTCGGCAGCAGGGCCTTATCGCCTCTCTTCTTGCAGGTATCCCAGTTTAGAGGCAAGGAGCCTTTACCTTTTGTGGGGCCTTGGATCCCCTGGCCAACATCTCCCTGGTAGAATAATCCATTGCTGATGTCGGAGCTCCTGTATTAATATATTTTGCTTAAGTGCATAGCTTAAGGACTTTAGTATTATATTTGGCTCTGAACAGAGAATAATCCTTTTCACAGTTCTTATGTCTATTAGTCAATTAAAGAAGGCAGTTTTACCAGTTTTATAAGAGACTACCTCTATAATAGTTGTCTCCAATTTACAGTTGGAGTGCGACCTTATCATTATCATATCATCCAAACATATGTGTCTATACCAAAGTAACCAACCATAACTATTAGTGCTGTTTAAATACCTATATATCTAATTGCTTGTGCTTCATTAGTAGGATTGAAAGGTTATGCCTGGACAAAATGTCAGTCCATGAAAGGAAACAGCAGGAATTGACCAGAGACCAAGACAACAGCTCCAGAGAAAGTAGACTGTTTTGCTTCTCATCCACCTGTGCCCCTTTCCTAAGCCTGGGGAACAATCTGCAGAAGAGGGGGCATGGTAGAATGTAAGGGCTGTGATTGGGGTGAATGGTGAAACTACAGCAATGTAGTCTGGACACTCATTTGATCAACTTGATTGAACATACAACCCCTCACCCCCCACTGGATGGTGGGGCTGTGGGGGTTTCGGCACAACAGCCTGCAAATTGGTTTCATATGAAGGATGCTTGTACTCATGGATCATCACTTATAGCTAAAAAATTAAAAAAAAAACTGAGAGAAAGATGCAGGACAGTTATGGTAAAATGCATGATCTGGGATGGGGTGGGGGTAGGGGGGAAGGGAAAGGGAAATATGCCTGATCTGAATTGGAAAATGATATATGAAATGCACAAAGCACCAATAAAAAAATAAAACAAAATAAGACCAAAAAAAAAAAAAGAAAAATATTTAAAACTCATAAGTGAAATCAAAGCAAATGTTCATATAGTCTGCATGATACCTATCGCAGTGAGTACAAGGAGACACTAACAATCACGGTGCGGGGATCAACAATTGAATTCCACATCCCTTTGCTGCCATCAATATTCAAATGATGCCCTCGAGTGAGGGAGCCTGACAACTACCAGCCAGTGAACCCAAGAAAAAATTCCATTTTATATACCTATCTCTACTAAAATAATATTTGAAAGTATTAGTTGTTGTAATTACCCTGAACTAACTTACAGAAATGTATTATTTCATCCTGTTGTTGAAGGCTTCCTTGTACTCAATTAATAAATATCTGTAATTTTACATAGACCCTAGACTACAAAATCGTCAAAATAAGTCAACACTGATATCTATTTAATGTGAGTTACATATTATAAGTTTGAAGTGTTTTACCAACCCTGTTGGCTTCTAGACACGATGGCTATGTAACTACAGGGCTCTAATGATGACCTTTTACAATTTCTAATTAAAGTAGCCAATCACGTGGAAAATTGTGCATTTTTCTTAAATATATGTGACTCAAACTCAGAAGAGGTGGGGCTGGAAGAACGGAGTTGGCAGTCATTAGCATATTAATAGAATTGAAATCAAGGAAATGGAGGAGTGAAGAGATATGAATTGGTTCAGAGATGTCAAGTGAGATAAGTGCCCAGTGAATCTTGGAACAACAATATTAAGGGTGACATTGCACACACATTTAGTAAACTGGTAAGTGAGAGAGAAACACTTTTAGCATGGAAATTTCATCTGTAAAAGAAAAAAAAGCATTTCAATAGGAAGACTAGGAGACAGGAATGGTGGGAGTTACGTATTTTTATCTTGCTTGTTTTAAAGCACACACATACACAAAAACCTTGAACATGTTTAAACACTGAGGTACAGAGAGCAACTTCAAGTTAAAGGAAAACAGTGGCATGTTTGATGGAGGTCTCCGAGGACAGAGGTGAGGACTCAGGCCATGGTTAAAAGGCCTGTCACTAAGAGGATGAAAAAATAGCTACAAATGCTTTGGGCTGCATAACATCACCTCAACATAGTTAGCAGCTTTTGAATTAACATGCTAATATAGAGAAACCTTATAATGGTTGAAGTCTGTAAAGTATTTCTATAATTTTTGAAGCAAACAGATAAAATATAGTGTAACTTTGCAAAACAGAATGGATAACAATGAGGAAAGATGTGTGGGTTCTATTAGTCTTCTGTCGATAGCATCACAAAGGATTATTGTGTCTTGTATTGATGTCTTGGTAAATTGGAGTTCAAGCTTTTAAGAAGAAGGAAGTGATAACATAAAATCCTGTGACCTAGTCTCTTACTAAGAAATCTCATTACCCTTCTGGCTTTACATACGCCCCCCCCCCCGACACTTTGCCTAACACTGCAACCTCTTTTCTGAACTTCATACACAATTAGCTTCTTGACATGCTCTTAGACATGTCATTTTACCCCAGTTGCTGAAGCTTTGCCATACCTCACTTTGTTCCTCCACCACTCCTTCTCTTTTCCATTAAAATACCCACATTCTACCCAGGAATAAAACTCAAAAGCCTCCAAGACATATTTTGTTCATTCCTCTCCTCCTTCCCTCAATTTCCCTATTACCAAATTCTGGTGTAATTGTATTTAAATTAGGTGTATCAAAACTTTTCTTTCTTACTCATCTCTCCAAATCAAGCCGCTTTTATGCCTCTGTAGAATTAGGATAATTTCTTCCTTGCTCATTGTTTCTGTTTTATCAGTTTTTCTCTGTATCAAGGCAGTTTAAGGGATAGTTTGGTAATGCAAATCTCTCCATTCCCCACTGAATAAACTCCATCAACATAACCCATCCCCACCTGTTGACGTGATAGTCAAAATGACAACATTGTCTACAATCCTGTGCATTGGTGCTAAATTATTTCATGCTTCTGTTATCACTACGTTTGCTTCTCACATCAACCTATAGTGCCTGGGAAAACAGGGTTTATATCTGATTTATTAAATTATTATATTTTTACAGCAAGACTTACATATAATGATAACAATATATGTCCAAAGACTGAATAAGTGAAAAGTAGCATGCACACACAATACAGTCTTTTTCAAGCAGCTGGAAAGGGAAGTTTGAGCTACGGCTTGATACCTGAATTTCACAGGACCCAGTAAATGGAAAATGCTTTGGGCACTTGGACAAGCCCCCAGGCTCCCTATTTATTTTCCCATATTTCCTTACTGGTGTAATTTCTTCTGATTTCTACTTGTTGAGTAAATGTGGTGGTTGAATTCAGGATAGTAATTGGATAAAAAAATCATATCATTTTTGGCTTATTTGGTTCTGCACTATAAAATACATCTAATCCAAACCTCTTCCCCAAAAGAGTGAGTGTTCAGAAAGATGAAAACAACAAACTAAATTCAGTAAAAAGGAAGGGAAAACGTGGAATCTCACATAGGGAATAAAGACACCTGGAAATGTAGATTCAGGTATTTTTGTTTTCTTATTTGTATTTTATCTCCATGTAGCCCCAGCTGGCCTGGAACTTGCTGTGTAGACCAGGCTGGCCTTGAACTCACAGATATTCACCTGCATCTGCCTCCCAAGTGCTGGGATTAGAGGGCATGGACCACCACATCTGGCAGATTCAAGTTTTATGTTCTTTTCTGTTTCCCAATACTGAAATAAATTATCGCTCATTTTTGTTCTTTACAAATTTCAGTTAAAATTTGAGGTGAATGGCAATTAGATGCCTTAATATAAATCACAGTCCTGACCCAAACAGAATCCTATTTAAGGAGAAAATTCAATTGATACTACATTTTGTGAACTTTCTGTATCATTTCATTGTCTTCCAGGCATCATTTTTTTTAATTTTTATTTACTTTTGTATGTGTATGAGTGTACTTACTGTCTGCGTGCAGGTCTGTGCACCTGTGTCGTGCACCAGGCATCATTTTTTAATGCTGCCATAATATTTCCTAAATAGACAGTCTAGGGATTTAATAATTCCCATATTCACCACTCAATTTGCCTCCAATTTTTTAACTTTATAAATAATTATGCTATGAGTATCACTGTACATAAGTCTTTGCCTACACCTTGATTTGTTTCCATAGAATCTATTTCTAAAACTAGAATTATTGTGTCAATTGTCCTCTCCACATATTACCAAATGTCTTTTCAGAAAATGGGCATTCATTTTGAGCTCAAGCAAAACCATTTGTCAGGAGTACTGCAGATCATATAATTGCCTGCACGACAGTAGCTTTTGTCCTATCCTCACCACTGATCTATTGTTACACATATGGTACTTATTTGCATATGCCTTATGCCTTCTTTTTAATAATACCTTTTTCTTATTAACATAATTCTTTACATATTAAGTATATTAATCATTTTGTGCTGTTTATTTATGTTTTACTTTCATTAGGCTTATGATATGCATAGTCATTACTTGTGAGTATTCTCCTTTTCCTTTAGTCAAATATATTAATTTTTATACTTGGGACCTCTTACATTTGTTAAAATCACATTGAGACTTGTTGTATGTCAACAAGAAATTTTTATAATTTTTAATTGTATATTTTGCATGTAACTATTTATGCATGTAAGCTAAAATTTCTTTTTGGGTTTTATAAACCATGAAAATGCAATTAGGATTCTCTAGAAATAAAGTGTCAGAAGGATATGTAAGCAAAGAGACAGCAACAGTCACGGAGAAAGACAAAGTGACAGAATAAGGAGGCGAGGGCTGAGAGTAATTCAAAGACAATTTGTTTTCATCAATTGACTTCTGGGGTGGTGAAGCTTGGCAAATCTGAAATTTGTACATGACTGGAGGGCTGTAAATTCTGATGCAAGATGATACTGTAACCTGGATTCTTTAGTCCACCTGCTACAACACAAGCAAGAAACATAGGCCACAGTTTCTTTGTTGCATCCTCTACAGACTTCCTTCTTGTATGGACAGCTCAGTGTGCTTTATTTAAAGTCTTTAATTGAGTAGAGGAAGTCTACCATATTATAGAAAATCCTCTGCCTCATTTAAATTCAACTAGTTGTGAATGCTCACTGCACCTTGAGTACTCCCTCTATCCCAAGGGCTCACTGCATCCTGAGTGCTCCCTGTATCCTGAATGTTCCGTGTGTTATGAGAGTTCCCTGCATCCTGAGCACACACTACACCATGAGTACTCCCTGCATCTTGTTTCCTGCACCTGAGTGTTTACTGAGTCCTGAGTGCTCCTTGAACCCTGAGTGTTCCACATCCAAACTACTCTCTCATAGGAACAGATTCTATTGACTTGGAACTCTATGATTTCAGTGATTTCAGAAGTGCTGCCAATATTTTAAACACTCTTACCATCATAGCTAGCATCTGGGGAAACCACAGTAGTGAGGCACCAATGTATATTTCTATTATATTCTTTGCTAAGTGTGGGTCATTGTCCTCACCTCAAAACAACAGCAGCTGGTCTTTCTCAGATGCATTATCTTCCAGTTTTTCATTTGAAACTTGTGACAGTGTTACTCTCTGAGGTTCATTGTCCCATACAGCATGGAACTGGTCAGCACTTCTTTATCCTAAGCTAAGAAATGTGTATATAAATATACATATGGTAGTATAAAAAGTATATGTATATATTGTGTATAATCTTTGAGTTTTCTTTATTTTCTAATACATTTGTTAAAAAATGGGTTAATTCTGTCCCTATTTGAATTATCAGAGTACTTTATATATTCCTGTCTATATTAATCTAATGTACTCTTCTTTGTTTCTTTGCTCAGAAGGAAAGTAACTGCCTTCTAAATGTACTCTAAATATGATCATTCGCCCATCCCTACCCCCAAACCATGTTTTCTTCTTGTAATTTCAGTTATCCATAGTCAAATTCAATTTGGAGATATGAAGTGCAAATTTTCAGAGGTACACAACTTTTCTGATGTTTTGTGTATTTCAGACATCATTTTTCTTTTTTTTTCAGACATCATTTTTCAATTCAGTTCAGGCATATTCCTCTTTCCCTTCCCCCTACCCCACCCCACCCAGATCATGCATTCTGTCATAACTTTTCTGCATCTTTCTCTCAGTCTTTTTTATGCTTAGGAATTCACATTTTCCTCCATTAATTTTATATTAATCTACCATTCATGTTTGTTGAAGCTCTCTTCATAATAGCGAAGAGCTGGAACCAACCCAAATGCCCCTCAACAGACAAGTGGATGACAAAAATGTGGTACATCTACACAATGGAGTACTATTTAGTGGTAAAAAAAAAAAAGATGGCATTATGAACTTTGGAGATAAATGGATGGAGCTTGAAGCCATTATGCTGAGTGAAGTAACACAGTCGCAGAAAGACAAATGGAGAATGGTTTCTCTCATTTGTGGATGCCAACACCAAATCCCCCAGATGAAAGGCAAGCTGAATGACATTATTGTTATATTTCTGTTTATCTGAAAGCAACTATGTTGTTAGAATATGAATCTCTCAATGGTCTCTAGAATCCATCCACCAATTAATTTCAGACTCTGTGTATGGGTGGAGGTACACAATTTCAAACAGTTTGAATTGAGAATAGCATGGTGAAATTCACAGGATCCTGCTCCCTTCTGACCTTGTGGCAAGTTCATTCTCCTCTAACGCATCCACCTTTCATGCTGCCTCCCCATTATGACTTGCTACCCTTCTCCTTATCAAAACAATTACCATATCACAATGCTTGTGTTAAAGACACTCTTATTATTTAGCTATGACCCTAAACCAAAAGTAAAGTTGTCCAACCAATTTGTACTTTCTTATGGAAAACCATAAGATACTTAACCTAAAAGAAAATGTAAAAATAGAGGAAACTTTGAAAGAGAGGAAGAGATCACAATCACATAATTTTATTATAAGTGCTCAATTTTGTTGGCTATGGTTGCTAAACTCTACACCTAATCCACATATTTATTTAACATTATCATAGGCATCTACATATAGGAGAAACAGTACATGTTACTTTTGACATATCTATGACTTCAGACCTTCCTGGAGACCTTTGTAAAATATTCTCATTGGCAAGAAATAACGATGATCATAGAGACTCCAGGCTTCTGGCTAGATATTGATACCTGTGTACATAGTATATTTCACAGACAGTCTCATAGCTAGTGTTGCTCTTATTACTCCAAGAAGTGTAATTTGTAATGTTGCATACTACCTGCACATCATCTCAGTAGGGAGTATTCCATCTTCCATGGTGTCCTGGGGCTGAGAAGTGCAGGTGAACCAAATGACTTTGAGGTTAGTATGATTTCCTCATTAGTCCAAGATCTCCCAATTTGATCACTTTTTTAAGAGAAAAAGTCACCTTACCTAAGCCATGATATATTGGGGTTCCCTAGTCCTAAAAAAACATAATATTACCATAGTATTATCAGCGAGATGATCCTGAAATTATAAAGACTATCTAATGGCACTTGATTAGCATGTGATTATAAATTGTAATCTGCATAGTGACTTTTCATGTCTTTCCCACTCGCCAACTCCTTCAGATTCATCCTCACCTCCATACACATGCTACTTTCTGTTCAGTTTTCTCACCCATCCGCCAAGTCCAATTTCTGTTGCCCAAATACTCTTGTTTGTGAAACCTGTCATGGAGTGTGATGGGACTTCATCACAACCCTCCATGCTAGGATTTTGTCTGGCTTTAGCCTATGCAAGTCTTATACATGCTGGAGTTATCAGCTATTCTCTGATTAAATTTAAGGTTTCTCTGTGAGATGGAACCCATATATGGCACCATTATAAGAGCCAAGAATCTGTGGCTAATGAAGTTTACAGACCCCAAAGGAGAACCTACTAGAAATATTCTATTAAATGGATACAGTATTAAAATGATGAAGCTGCTAATAACTTATTGCTATAACATATATTAGTTCATCTTAATGAAAATATATTATATATGTATACATATAAGAACATACTTATTAAATGTATATGTAGAACTTATAAAAACAATAAAACAAACATTTATGTATACACCGCCTAAGGTACAAAGTAGAAAATGATGATAAAGTAAATTCCTGTTATATATTATCTTCAAATTCATTAACTTTTCATTTTCCAGAGTTTATTATAATTTTGATACTATAACTTTATAATCTAAGGTTAAATATGTAGTTTATTATTAATTTATTATTTCAAGTATTTTATAAGTGAAATAGTATTACTGTTAATGATATTTCATTTAACTGTAACAAAACATGCTTCTTACCTCTCTCTAGGAAACATAATGCAAATTGCTAATGAATTGCCCATCATTGCTCCATCTGTGTCCTCTGAAGCAAGAATCACCCTCTCAAACAGATTAGACTTTCAAGTAATGTTCAAAGTAACTTTGCCTTACTGTATGTGCTAGATACTGGTCTCCTGCTCTTTCTGCTGTGAGTTCTCAGGTCAAAAGATTAAGAAGGAAATATTTCATGTTGGATGTCTGAGTTTTAGACCTTTGAACTACAGTAGCAGCTTTCCTGGATCTGTTGCTTTCAGTTTGTAGATCATGAGACTCCCCAGTCTCTATAGCACAGGACTCAATACTGTATACTATCTTCTCAGATAAATAGTTGTATATTTAAATTTGCATATAACACACATCTCTTTATCTCCTCATGGCTGTTTTTCTTGAGAACTCCAGATAACACATACATAATATGTATATATTATACATAATCAATATATAGTTATTGAGTAAAAGCAATAAGCTTGAAAGAAAGGAAAAGGAAATATTTGAAAATGAAATATTTGAAAACACATACCACCAGATGTATAATAGTCTACTATGTTAAAAAATGGAAAGTTTGGGCTGGAGAGATGGCCTAGCGGTTAAGAGCGTCGACCGCTCTTACAGAGGACCCGGGTTCAATCCCCAGCATCCACATGGCGGCCGAGAACCGTCTGAAACTCCAATTCCAGGAGAACTCCAGTTCCAGGGGAATCCGACACCCTCTTCTGACCTCCGCGGCATTGCACGACACTGGTGCACAGACCTGCATGCAGACAGTACATTGATACACATACAGAAATAAATAAAAATTAAAAAAAAATTTAAAAAAAAATGGAAAGTTTAAAGATTTCCTATTCTGAGAATACAACAGTTTCCTGAGCTAGTCACACTGGTCTCCTGTGTTTTCTGATTGTGCAATCCTTGGCTTCCATATTTAATGATCAAACATGGATGGATGTTGTAAACATTATCATGTGTAAGATCATACACTCCTTATAAGCCACTTCTTGCTAAAGTAAACAACCAACAGCAACAATGCACACACACACACACAAACACACACACACACACACACACACACACACACACACGAAAGTTCTGTACACTGTGTTTCTGCTGGAGATTATTAGTGAATTTTACCATACCCTTTAACAACTTCTTGTCCCCTTTCTCCATCTATTCCAAGTCTTCCTCCTATAAAACTCTCTCAGTGTTCTAATACAACCAGAATTTGAGTTGTATTTTATTTTCTTTAAAGTGAGGTGGAAGAGAGATTCTGCTCAGTAAAGGTACCCCAGCCACCTCATTCTTCTGTCTGTCTGTAGTCATAGCCAGAGGAGAAGAACTGATCTGCATGTCTGTGCTCATTCACCCATTTCTCTCACCCATTCACTACCAGCTCCTTGGGTGCAATGTGAGGGAGTTTCCCTCACCCTATATGAACCACTAAGCATGGCTCAGTAATGATCACATTGCTCATCTCTGCACTAAGTTGACAGAAGTGGAGTATTGCTTGATTGCTAAAAGTCTGAAGCCAGCCCAGTTTACCCAGCCAAGACCCAAGACTACCTAGCAAGACTTTCTCTCAAACAGAAATATTTTTAATACTTTATATCTGAATTAGCCACCAGATTCCAAATAAATGGGGTGAAAGTATGGTGATTAGAGTAGAAGCTAGAGTGGAAGAAGTCAGGCAGAATTTTAGATAGAAATATAGATACATTTTCTTTCCTTTTTTGGGGGGTGGGGTCTTTTCAAAACAGGGTCTCCCTGTAGCCCCAACTGTCTTGGAATTCACTCTGTAGACCAGGCTGGCCTTGAACTCACAAATATCCACCTACCTCTGCCTCTCAGTGCTAGGATTAAAGGCATGTGCCACCATGCCCAGCTCATAGATACATTTTTCTAAAGTCAAATGAGGCAATCAAATTACTGAGGGAGAACATATTCCATAGCATTCCTTGGCCCATGGAGGATCAGCCCCAAGATCAGTGGGGACCTGAAGCAACATGTACTTCTGAGACTTTCAAGATTTCTATAATCTAATTTAATTGCTGTATTAGGAATAGGAAGAGTAACAACAAAATTTGACAATGCAGTACACAGCAGTGACGTAGGAGTGTGACCACTTTCTCCCTCACAGTACCATTTTCTGTTTCTTCTCCTGTGAAAGTAATCAGCTGTGACTTCTCTTTGGCTTCCAGGTGTTGACAGCATCACCGCTGTAATAGTATGTGGCCATACTAAAGTAAATCCAGTTTACCTGAGTGTAAGTAGTGAGAGAGTATTGTAGACATCTGATATAAATGTAAAATTGAAATTGCTTATACATTACTAAGTGGTGGGTATTATACACAGAGTAGATACAAAGATTAAAGGGCTGGTTCACATAAGAAAATGGGATGATAAGAGATATCATCAAATTGCTCAAACTGGTGCAAAATCTAAAATTTATGAAATGTTGGGTTCTGGGATTTTTCATTTAACATTTTAGTCTTCAGATGTTCCTTAGTTACTAAAAGTGTTGAAAGTAGAGTGGTAGATCAAAGGAACTGTTTTATTAAGAAAAATACAATAAGCAAAAAATTATCTTTAGGAAACATTAATATTCAGAGGAAGTTCAGATAATGGAACATTACAAGAAAAAAGAAGTCTGTAAACCAAGGGAAAATAAAAAGAACTACTGGAAAAAACAAACAAACAAACAAACAAAATGCTTGAATTAAGAAACAGAAATGACCACAAGCATCATGAAAAATCATAGATGTTCAGATATAAATATTTAAATGTCTGCTAGAGTTTGGCAGCTAAATGGTCATTAGCATTCCAGGAAAATATAATCATTTCACAAAGATTAAAACAAGCTGTATTTCTAAATTTGAAGGAAATTTGAAAGAATCTATATCAGAAATATGTCCTAACATCTATATGAATTACATAAAATAATTTTAACTTGGTAAAATATTAAGAGGAGAGCAAAAGTTATTTAAATATATAAAATAATGGTACTATTTGTTAATTAAGCTAGCAGAAGATGCTTAGAGGAAATGTGTTTTGTACCAACCTGACATAAAAATTGCATCTGCTTTCATTTTTAGAGGCAGCATGACACTGGAAAAAAAACACAAAATCACAGATGCATGCATTTCCTAGGTGCTCATTAGGGCTGGGGGGAGGGGCATTCTGTTTTGTTTGTAGTCATGGAAGAAAGACAGACTTGCCTACCTAAGAATTCCACAGACAAAGGCTGTGTGTTCTCTGTACCTTCTAGGTAGGGCTGAATGGAATCAAAGCGGAAGCATTTTACTTTCTATATGACTGATTGATCAAGGCTAAAGATTTTCCTGTTCTGAGTGTTCGTTCACTTAAATAAGTATCTTATTTGGATAGTACAAAATTTGTATGGTTCCTTATTTTACTCAAGTACTCTCCAAAATTACATAATGAAATTTCATTGGCTGAGAATAATTACTCTAGAAATACTGTCACCATTACCTTAAATTGGAAGTGAGCAGGCTAACTTTTCTGTTAACAGCATCATTTTTATGGATAATTTTCTAGGAAAAGTTTAATGACTTCATAATAAAAAGAAGTGGCACTTTTAGATAGAATTATAAAATGTAACTCAAAATTTCATAAAATACTGTCTTCTAATAAATGTCCACAGCTTTCATTGTGGTTGATATTTTTGTTTGTATCAATCACATAATTTAAGAATTTTATAAGAGATCTGGGCGTGGTGGCGCACGCCTTTAATCCTAGCACTTGGGAGGCTGATGCAGGCAGATCTTTGTGAGTTCAAGGCCAGCCTGGTCTACAGAATGAGTTCCAGGACAGGTGGGGCTACAGGGAGACCCTGACTCGAAAAAGACAAAAAAAGAAAAAAAAAAGAATTTTATAAGAAAAAAAATCTTCATCTTCTTAACAAGTGGTCCTTACCTGCATGGCATGGTGGGATTTAAGGGTTCCCTAGAACAGTAGGCAAAGGCATTGTCATTTATTCATTTTTTTCTCACAGTAGTGAGACCAGAGAGCCATAAAGTCCTAGAAAAATATCAAATGATTAGTTGTTTGAAAAAGAACGTATTCAGTACTGATGCACAGAATTTTATTTTATTTTTAGAACTAAATTCCTTCACTCATGTACAAATGAGTAAAATTTTCACATCTGAAGTAATTGTACATATGATGCTAAATATCCATAAAGAAAAATGTACCTCATTTCTTAATTAAAAGGTTTGCTCCACATCTTGCTATTTAACCACTTTTAGGCAATTTGTTGGAAAACTGAAATTTTTGCCCTGAACTGTCTCACTACACATTCCACAAGAAGAAATTCCTTCAGGTTTCTTACTATCATGATTTTTTTCTTGGTACTGGAATATCTAGATTCAGGGATTATGGTGAATCTTAGTCATATTACTTCAAATAAATATCTGTACAAGAACTATAGTACCTGGACAACCATCGAAATTATACTCTGGGAGAAAGATATAAGCTACTTAAATATATTAATTTATAAATCTACCATGCAATATATTTGGAACATGTTTAATATAAATATATACTTAGATGCTGCAATATGTCTATGTATCACTTCAAACAAGAATCCAGGCTTTTCAATCTCAAGTAAAGATCATGGTAGATGGAAATATGAAGATATTTCATCTTGTGGAAGGTGCAGTACTGAACACCACACTTGAAGTTTCTGAAATTAATTTTAAAAATACTATCATCAGGCATAGTGGCACACTCCTTTAATCTTAGGACTCATGAAACATAAGCAAGTAGATCTTTGAGAGATCATCGCTGGCCTGCCTGGTCTACATAGAAAGTTCCTGACCAGCTGGGACTAGAGGAAAGATGTGTCTCAAAAAAAAAAAAAAATCCAAAAAAAACCAAATAAGCAAACCAAAACTATCAATTACTTTGCTAGCTAGCATGTCGGGTTTAAATTACTGACAGGTAAGACTGTTCTAGAAACTGCATCCCAGAATGATTCAAAATTATATCTACCATTATCATTTGTTACTAATTTTGTGTGCAGAAATTCTATTCAAAGTGTGCCTATCATTTTTTCTGTGGCAAGGAATGAAATGTTTTTATTTTATTTTATTTTTTACCCCATTTATGAAAATTCTAATAATTCATTTTCTGCCAAAAGTCGTTACAGAATTTCTTAATTTCCTTGAAGGGCTCCTCATAAAAATTATCCAGGATCTTCTATGCAACTCAGTGTAATGAAGAAATCTAATTTTGTCATAGTGAATGTATCAGTCTATCTCAAAGGCATGCCTGCATTATGTATGATTGTATGAGCAAGATTAAAAAAGCATGGTGCAGTAGTAGTAGTTTCATCTTGGGAGTAATCAGCAGCTACACAATGGGACTTAAAACCTCCTCAATAGGAAGAAACTCATTTGTAGTACTGTAACCATAGCCAAGTGCACAAGGTTGTGGAGCTTATAGAACTTTGATAAAACCCAAGGCTGTTACAACCTTAGACAAATGTAATTTCTTACTATGTGCAAAATATATCTATAGTTAAGCATCCCTGTCACCATTCATCAAAGAAGCTTCTTTTTGAACCAGATGGAGACTATTACATAATTCTGCAAATGGCCATACACAGAGATTGTCTGTCAATTGCACAAGCCTAAGTGACGCATCTATAATGCAAACTCAACAACTAAAGCTCACAGAACATAGAACAAAGAGTGAAGAGAATATTAATGCATCTCTTAATTCTCATCAATAAAGCTCCCTCATACAACAGAGGATAAGGAGCACAAAAGATTAAGAAGGACCAAAGTTTTTATGTTTGATTTTGTTTTGTTTTGTTTTTGGTTTTGTTTTTGTTTTTATTTGGGAGGTTTTTATTGCATTTTCAATTTCCTCATATATTATGGTCTGTTTAAGCTGTCAATTTCTTCTTGATTAAGTTTTGTTAATTTGCAGGATTTCAGATATCCATCCATTTCTCTTAGGTTTTAAAATTTAGTAGAGCATAGGCTTCTGAAGTATTCCCATATGATTGTCTGGATCTGTTTGTTTTCTGTTCTGGTTTCCCTTCCCATTTCATCATGAATTCTATTAGTTTGGAGTTGCTCTTTCTTCTGGTTAACAGGGCTAGAGATCAGTCTGTCTATCTTGTTTAGCCTTTCAAAGACCTAACTTTTAGTTTCATTGATTCTTTGTATTGTTTACTTTGTTTCTATTTCCTTGATTTCTGTTCTGATTTTTGTTATTTCTTCCTGTTTGGGGGTTTAGGGTGCATTTTTTTGTTGTCTCTCAACTGTTTTTAACTGTTATGTTAGATTGTTTATTTATGCTCTTTCTGTTTGTTTGTTTGTTTGTTTGTTTGTTTGTTTTTTAATGTAGGCGCCCAGGGCTATAACTTGCCGTCTTAGGACTGTTTTTAAAGTATCCCATAGGTTTTGTTGTGCTGTATTGTCATTTTCATTTAGTTCCAGGAATGCTTTTATTTCTTTTTCTTTTTTTATGTCTTCCTTGACCCATTCATTATTCAGGAGTGAGTTGTTTAGTCTCCATGTGTTCTTATAGATAGTAGGGCTTATCCTCGTGTTGATATTTAGCTTTATTGCACTGTGGTCTGATCGAATGCATGAAATTATTTCAATTATTTTGTATTTGTTGAAGTTTTTTGCTGTGTTGCAGTATGTGGTTGATTTTGGAGAATGCTCCATGGGACGCTGAGTAAAAAGTATCTCGGTGTTTGAGTGGAATATTCAGTATATGTCTGTGAGGTCCATTTGGTGTTTTGTATTGTTCACTTCAGATGTCTCTCTGTCTATTCTTTGTCCAGTTGAACTATCCAAAGGGCTCAGTGGGGTATTAAAATCCCTCACTATTAGTGTGCTGGGAGTAATCTGTGTCTTAAGGTCTTGTAGGATCGTGTTTATAAAGTTCAGTAGCCAGGAGTTTGGTGCATATATATTTATGATTGTGAAATCTTCATGGTTAATTGTTCTTTGATGAGGATGCAATGACCCTCATTGTCTCTTTGCATTAGTTTTACTGTGAGGTTTATTTTTGTCAGATATTAGAATAACAACTCCTTCTTGCTTTTTGGTACCATTTGTTTGGAATATCTTTTCTGTCCTTTCACTTTAAGTTGGTGCCTGTCCTTGAGGGTGAGATAGATTTCTTGTAGAGAGCATAAAGATGAATTCTGTTTCTTAATCTATTCTCTCATACCATACCGTCTTTTGATTGGGGAGTTTAGACCATTAATATTTAAGGTTATTATTGATAGATATGTGCTGCTTCCTTTCACCTCTTTTTCTATTTTCATTCTTGGTCTAGGTTTGTATTTTCACATTTATACTTTTATTAATATTTCTCTCTAGCTTCTTGGAGATAGGTGCTCCTTTCCTCTGTCCTTTGAATTGCTTCAATTATTTTCTGAAGGGTTGGGTTATTGGACATATATTCTTTCATCTTGTTTATGTTGTGAAAGAATATTCTTTCTCCTTCAACTATAATCAGCATTTTTCCTGAGTGTAGTAACCTGGGTTGGCCTCTATAATCATTTAGTACTGGGAATACTTTGGTCCATGTTCTTCTGGCTTTCATGGTTTGCACTGAGAAGTAAGCTATAATTTTGATGGGGTTCCCCTTAAATTTAACTTGTTTTTCTCTGGTGACCTTCAGTATCTTGTTTTTGTTTTGAACATCTAGCATTTTAACTGATATGGTGTGGGGGATTCTTTTCTGATCTTGTCTATTTGGTGTTCTATGTGCTTCTTTTATGTGTTTGTCTTTTGTTCACTTTGGTTGTCTGGCTGGCTGGATGACTAGGCCCACTGTTGTGAATGCTTGGCCAGGTGTGGCTGGCTGACCATGATAAACTCACCTGCTCTGGGCTTCCCTACTCCCTGGGCACTGCAGTGCCTCCTCTGGAACTGACCAAAGCACAGAGAATTAGAGTCTGTATAGTGTGGGTGCTTGGACAGGACTCCTATATTAAACTCTACCCACCCAAGGCTCAAGGACCTTTGTGGAAGAGAAAACTGAAGGTTCTAAGAGCCAGGGAAGAGGTACATGCCCACATGGAAGTAGAGTCCTACAGGCTCCTGGGACCTTATTCATATGAACCTACAGCAACAGTGTCAGCATGCAAAAGAACTCATGCAAACTCAAGCAGAAATAAACACAGAATAGAAATACAAAAATGTGCAGCAGACTCCAATCTTAGCCAAAGTTCTATCAGACAGTTGAATACTACTGGGTGAGGATAAGCTGATCTTCTTTAGGAGACACCCTCTGGATGGGCTAGATAGAACTCAGTGGATAAACTTGTACTGAGGAATATCTGGGAACACTAGCTGGACATGATGGGACTTGACACAGAAGGCAGAATGAATGAATTGCAGTGTTAGGAGCTGTGGAATAGTTCCAAAGGGGGGAGGGAGTATAGATATAACTGGGTTTTTATATGAAATAATGTGAAAATTCAATACGTTTTTCACAAAAATTATAAATATATAATGTAAATTAAATTGGCATGCAATCTAGAGTATCTACATACATCAAAAGAAAAATAAGAGTATTGATCCCTGGTAGACAGAATTACATGGTGATCTATTTAATAGTCATTACTCCCTTAGTGATCAAACAAAACAAACAAAACTTCTTCCCCAAACAGTAAACTTATGCATCAAAAAAAATTTTTTAAGTTTGAGAAAAAGATGCAAGATATATATGCCAGAATGAATGAGCTCTGGTAAGGTATGGGGCATAGAAGGGGGAATATGTTTAAATCTGATTAAGAAATGTATGAAATGTGCCAAAGTTAAAAAAAAAATAAGAAAAGAAAAACCAAACAAACCACTGAGCTGCTTCTTGCCCCAGGGTAGAATGGGAGAGCCAAGACCAGATAGTTAAGGACTGCCATCTCTTCCATGCCCATGAATCGAAACCTAAACAGTAAGTTATCACCCCCAATTCTCTCTAAAAGTAAGAAGAATCTACCAGGGAAGGGAAAGCTGTTTAGAGAATAAGCTCCCTGGCCCAGCCTTAGGGGTTTATTTAAACAGAAGACTGGGAACATCATGCCTAAGGGCATGGCTTGAAGCAATTAAGGAGGATGGTAGACCCTGCTTAAAACAACTGGCAAAGCTGCTGCAAGTTCAATGCAATTACTAGGGAAAACACAACCCAAGAGTCTACCTGAGACAGCAGTCAGCTCCAGGGATGCAAAGACTGTGTGCATATGCTAGGCTACAATCATTCATGGGGCATTTAGAGCAGAATTTTAGCAGACTTAAAAGTTCTTTTCAAGGGATCACACATCAATAAGCAGAGGGTAGAAGCTTTTCTGGTAGAAGTTCTACTTTTGACTAAATGCTAGCAGAATAATATGAACTACTAATACGAGACACTCCTAGAAATTCAGGCTTCAAATGAAAATCAGATTCATCCATGACCAACAAATCAGTCATCATATTAGCTTTCTGTTTAAAGTGTGGGGAAAGTATGTGAGTTTTCTGAACTGAGGTTGTGGTCTCTAAGATAAACTTGCATACTCTTATAAAAGGCAAGAATCTAACTGATGAAAACCTTTAAACAAAACATTTGGCCTTTAAATGCTTTACTTGGACAAAAGGATAATTTCTACATAACAAGTGTAAATAATGAGGCCCAAGAATAAAAGACAAAGCAGAAACATGTGTGTGCTAATTGCTGCATAGCAAACATAGAATTTATAAAATAATTCATTCAAGTTTCTACAAAAGACAAATTATCAGGAAAGACCACCACATCTATTTTGGATACCTTCAGTTATCAAGTTGACACACTTAGAGGGAACCTCAACTGAGGATCTGTCTCCATTGGATTGGCCTGTGTCCACATCTGTGCAGTATTTTCTTGATTGTTGACGGATGTGTGTGTGCCCATCCCACTCTGGCCATTGCAACACCTGGGCGTGTGGTCCTGAGTTGCATAAGAAAGCAGGCTTATCACAGGCTAGAGGAGCAAGTGAATAAGCAGCTTCTCTGTGGTCTGTGGCCCAGGTTCCTGCCCTGAGTTCCTGCCTTAACTTCCCAAGCCAATGGACTGTGCTGTAGGCCAAATAAAATCATACTGTCCACCATGATTTTAACAGTGCTTTTATCACAGCAGTAGAAAGCTAACTAGAACAATATGGATGAGCAGCTCCATATTGGGAGTCATTGCCAGTAACTACAATCACATGTCAGTAGCTACTTTGATACCTAACCAACTAGTCATATATCAACTAGTGATATACTGTTAGAAAGGCATATTACTTGAAAAGTTTCTGTTTAATATAAAGCAAAGACATTCTAATTCTACAAAATTATGATTTAAGCACACGAAAATCTAGAGAGTACAGTACTAATCTTTGAAGGGTCCTAAATGGTAGAGTCAGAATGGTACATTTTCCTTGAATGCTTTTTCTGATTTCTTGTTACTGGTTTCTGGAAAGACTGCTGATTTTTGTTCTTGAATTTGTAACCTGCCACTTACTGAAAGTATTAATCATTTCTAGCAGTTTTCTGGTGGATTTTTGTGATTTATTACATATGATATCATATCTTCTCCAAAAAGTAGTGATCATTAATCTCTTCTAGTTAGTACTCTTAATTTTATTCTCTTGTCTAATTGCTCTCCCAAGAGTTTCAGGCACTATATGGGAATGGAGTAGAGATAATGGACAGCATGGTCTGGTTCTTGATTTTAATGAATTTTTCCCTAAGGAATCCAGTCAATTTTTCCCAGTTTTTCTCCATTCACAAGAATGTTTACTGGGAGTTTGTTTTACATAGCCTCAATTAATTGCATTGAAGTATGTTCCTTCCAAGTCCAGTTACCTCTAGGATATTTTAAGATGAATGCATGTTGGATTTTGTCATATGCCTTTTTCCTAGCTATTGAAATGACTGTGTGATTTTTGTCTTTAGCTCCATTTATGTGATCTATTACATTTTGACATACAGGCATTTGTTCCAATATTATCTATAAGGGTAGGATTGTGGACATCTTTCAGGCTATTTGTATCATGGAAAAATATCTTTCCCTTTTGACTATGAAAGAGAGTTTGCTCTATAAAGTATTTTGGGTTGGCATCTATGGTCATTTAAAACTTGGAATGCTTTGCTGCAGGCTCTACTGGCTTTTCTGGTTTACTTTGAAAAGTCAGCTATAATTCTGATGGCTTTTCTTTTATATGTTACTTGTTTTCTTTTGCAGATTTTGGTGTTCTCTCTTTGTTCCATACATTTAGTGTGTTTACTAGGATGTGCTGTGGGAAGTTTCCTCTTCTGGTCCTGTCTAATTGGTGTTCTGTGTGCTTCTTGTATCTGTTTGTCATCCCTTATTTTAGGAAAGTTTCTTTCAATAATCTTGGGGGGATCTCCCAAGACCACCTGAAGCACAGGTAGGAGCTGGGTGCTTCAGCCAGGTGGATTGTTTGATTTTATTTCCTTGTCTTTGGCCCACTTGGCTTGTGTGGCTGTGGGGGCAGAGTTGTCCTCCCAGCTGGTATAAAAGGTAGGTTTGTGTGAGGCTTGAGATCAGGGATCTCTCAAGACCACCTGAAACACAAGTAGGATCTGGGTGCTTCAGCCAGGCAGATTGTTTGATTTGAATTCGTTCTCTTTGGTCCTATTGGCTTGTGTGGCTGTGGGGGTGGAGTTGTCCTCCCAGCTGGTGTAAAAGTGAGTTTGTGTCAGTCTTGAGATCTGGGATCTTCCAATACCACCTGAAGAACAGATACTGGGTCAGGGGCTAAACAGTAACCCCCCCCCAACTGGGATTGCAGAAGGAGTGTCCAAATAGTATGTTCCAGACTTTTATTTAATTGTGCATACATATTTCAGAGCATTCGTAAAATTAAATTTGCTGAGGGGCTGGAGAGATGGCTTAGCAGTGAAGAGCTCTGACTGCTGACTGCTCTTGCAGAGGACCCGGGTTCGATCCTCAGCACCCATATGGCAGCTGAGAACCATCTTTAACTCCACTTCCAGGGGAATCTGATACCCTCTTTTGACCTCTGTGGCATTGCACAACACAGGTGCACAAACCTACATGCAGACAGTACATTCATACTCACACAAAAAAAAAATAAATAAAATTGGATTGGGCATCTCCTAAGACCACCTGAAGCACAGATAGGAGCTGGGTGCTTCAGCCAGGAGGATTGTTTGATTGGATTTCATTGTTGTGTGGCTGTGAGGGTGGAGTTGTCCTCCCAGCTGGTATAAAAGGTGGGTTTGTGTGAGTCTTAAGATCTGGGCTCTCCCAAGAACACCTGAAGCACAGGTACTGGTGCTTGGGCTAAACAGCAACACCTCCCCTGCCCAAATGAGATTGCTGAAGGAGTGTTCAAGGGGATTCTTTGGAGAACCTTCAGAACAGAAAGGAAAGAGTGATTTAGACTTCCAATAGAAAGCCTAAAGCATAGAGAAGTCAACATTGCATAAGCAAGGAGTAAAGGAGAAAAACAAATCAATCAAACAAACACCAAAGGCATCTGAAGGAGTCAAGCAAAGCAAGCCTTCAACACAGTGAAGAGGCATTTGGGATTCACATTGGAATATAGGCAAAGATAAACCCACATGCCAGGGACAGGAAGAAGAGACAACATGGGAAAGGTGCAGGATAATTCCACACCAAGCTCTACCAACCCTGTGGAAGATTCCTACAGTGGGATCCCCCTGGGGATGGCCCAGGACACAGATACTAGAAGCACAATTGTGAACATACTTAAAGATGTCCAAGAGTATAAAGAGCAAATCAAAGAATTAAGAAAAGAGAATGAAAACCTCAAGAAGGACCTAGAGATAATTACAAACTCCAGAAGGAAGTGGAAACACTGAAAAATTCCCCTGTTGAAAAAGGTAAGGAAACCAACCAGTGAAGCAAAGAGCTACAGGAAGAGATTGAGAAGCTCCAAAAGGAAGTGGAAATACTAAAGAATCACAAGAGGAAATGAAAAAGGAAATCAAACACATCTAATCAAGAGGAAAGAAATGGAGAAAGCCTCAGAAGCAGGACGGAGGAAGCAGAACAAAGAATATCAGACCTGGAAGATAACACAGCACAAATAAAAACCTTGAGTAAAGATTATGAAAAAATTTAAAACACACAACAGTGGAACAACCAGAAACTGTAGGACACTATGAAAAGATCAAACTTCCACATCATAGGAATAGAGGAAAGAGAAGAATCCCAAGAGAATGGTATTGATCAGATCTTCAACAGAATAACAGATGAAAATTTCCCCAAACTAAAAAAATGTCAAACCCATACAAATACAAGAAGCACATAGAACTCCAAACAGACAAGATCAGTAAAGAAACTCTCCATGCCATATCATAGTTAAAATGCTAGATGCCCCAAAAAAGACAAAATTCTTAAAGCCACAAGAGAAAAATAACAAGTGATCTATAAGGGGAAACCTATCAGAATTACAAATGACTTCTCAGTGCAAACTATGAAAGCAAGAAGAATGTGGAACAAAGCATTCCCAGGGTTAAAGGACTATAGATGCCAACCCAGGTTACCATACCCAGAAAAAATGTCAATTATAGTTGAAGGAGAGAGAAATACCTTCCATGATATAAAAAAGATGAAAGAATACGTGTCTGGAAAACCAACCCTTCAAAGAGTACATGAAGCAATTCAAAGGACAGAAGAAAAGAGCAACCATCCCCAGGCACATGGAAAGAGAAATCAATAAAAGCATAACTGCAGAAGTAGAAACCTAAACCAAAACTGCAAATGGATAAAAAGGTGAAAGGAAGCAACACAAACCTATCAGTCATAACCTTAAATATTAATGGACTAAATTCCCCAATCAAAAAAACATAGACTGGGAGATTGGGTTAGGAAACATAACCCATCGATATGCTATCTACAAGAAATGCATCATACCTTCAAGGACAGGCACCACCTTAAAGTTAAAGGATAGAAAAAAATATTCCAAGCAAATGGTACCAAAAAGAAAGCGGGTGTGGCTATTCTAATATCAGACAAAATAGACTTCAAAGCAAAAGAAATCAAAAGAGACAAAGAGGGCCATTACATCCTTATTAAAGGAACAATTGACGATGAAGATTTCACAATCATAAATATATATGCACCAAACATCAGTGCACCAAACTTTATAAAGACAATTCTTCAGGATCTCAAGGCACAGATTAACCCCAGCACACTAATACTAGGGGACTTCAATACCCCATTAAGTCCTCTAGACAGATCAACAGGACAAAGGATAAACAGAGAGACATCTGAACTAAATGACACAATACACCAAATGGACCTCACAGACATCTACCGAATATTTCACCCAAACACCAGAGAATACACTTTCTACTCAGCACCTCATGGAACATTCTCCAAAATAGACCATATACTGGGACACAGGGAAAAACTCAACAAATATAAAAAGATTGAAATAATCTCATGCATTCTATCAGACCACAGTGCAATAAAACTCAATATCAACACCAGAATAAACCCTACAACCTACAGGAACACATGGAGACTAAACAACACTCTCCTGAATAATGAGTGGGTCAAGGAAGAAATAAAAAAAGAAATAAAAACATTCCTGGAACTGAATGACAATGATAAAACAACACAGCAAAATCTATGGGACACTCTTAAAGCAATCCTAAGAGGGAAGTTTATAGCTCTAAGTGCCCACATTAAAAAAACAGAAAGAGCACAAGTGAATGATCTAACACTGCAGCTAAAAATACTTGAGAGACAACAACAAATGAACCCTAAACGGAGCAGACAAGAAGAAATAACAAAAATCAGAGCAGAGATCAATGAAATAGAAACAAAGAAAACCATACAAAAAATCAATGAATCCAAAAGTTGGTTCTTTGAGAGAATAAACAAGATAGACAGACCTCTAGCCCAGTTAACCAAAAGAAAGAGGGAACAACTCCAAATCAATAGAATCTGTGATGAAAGGGGAAATATCACAACAGACAATGAAAAGATCCAGACAATCATACGGGACTACTTCAAAAACTTATATTCTACTAAGTTTGAAAACCTAGAAGAAATGGATGAATATCTGAAATCCTGGGAATCACCAAAGCTCAACCAAGAAGAGATCGACAGCCTAAACAGACCAATAGTACAGGAAGAAATCGAAGATGTAATAAGTAGCCTCCCAACCAAAAAATGCCCAGGCCCGGATGGATTCACGGCAGAATTCTATAAAATATTTCGTAAAGACTTACAACCATTACTACTTAAATTGTTTAGAAGGATACAAATGGAGGGACTTCTCCCAAATTCCTTCTATGAAGCCAGCATTACGCTACTACCAAAACCAGGGAAAGATACAACCAAAAAGGAGAACTATAGACCCATCTCCCTAATGAACACAGATGCCAAAATTCTAAACAGGATTCTGGCAAATCGCATACAGACTCACATCAAGAAAATCATCCACCATGACCAAGTTGGATTCATACCAGAGATGCAGGGATGGTTCAACATACGAAAATCAATAAACATCATCAAACATATCAATGGACTGAAGGACAAAAACCACACCATCATCTCAATTGATGCGGAGAAAGCCTTTGACAAAATCCAGCATCCTTTCATGTTTAAAGTCCTGGAGGGAATTGGTCTGGAGGGATCATTCCTCAATGTAATCAAAGCCATATACAGGAAACCCACAGCCAATATCATCCTAAATGGGGAAATGACAGAAGCATTCCCCTTAAAGGTAGGAACTCGGCAAGGCTGCCCCCTGTCACCACTCCTTTTCAATATAGTGCTGGAAACCCTTGCTAGGGCAATAAGGCAAGAAAAGGAAATTAAAGGAGTTCTAATTGGAAAAGAGGAAGTCAAGCTATCCCTTTTTGCTGATGATATGATTGTCTACCTAAGGGATGCTAAGAACTCCACCAGAAAACTCCTAGAAATGATTAAGAGCTTTGGTAAAGTGGCAGGATACAAAATAAATCTAGAAAAATCAGTAGCCTTTCTTTACACCAACAACAAGCAACTGAAGAAGGACTACAAGGAGACCTTCCCACTCACAATAGCCTCAAAAACAATAAAATACCTAGGAACAAACCTAACCAAAGACACCAAGGATCTCTACAACAAAAATTTTAAACCCCTGAAAAAGGAAATTGAGGAAGACATCAGAAGATGGACAAACCTCCCATGCTCATGGATTGGGAAAATAAATATAGTAAAAATGTCCATCCTACCCAAACTAGTGTACAGATTTAATGCGATCCCAATCAGAATCCCCAAGAGTTTCTTCACAGGCCTGGAAAAAAAAATCCTCAATTTCATTTGGAAAAACAAAAGACCCCGAATAGCCAAAGCAACCCTGAGTGAAAAGAGCAATACAGGGGGGATCGCTATACCAGACATCAAACTATACTATAGGGCTATAGTCATAAAGACAGCCTGGTACTGGCACAAAAACAGACCAGTTGACCAATGGAATAAAACTGAAGATCCAAACCTGAGCTCATACAATTTCAGCCACCTCATATTTGACAAGGGGGCCAAGAAGACACAATGGAAGAAAGACAGCATCTTCAGCAAGTGGTGCTGGCAAAACTGGATCACCACTTGTAGAAGAATGAAATTAAACCCCTACCTCTCACCTTGTACAAAGGTCAACTCCAGATGGACCAAAGACCTCAACGTGAAACCCCAAACTCTGGAGGTGATAGAAGAGAAGCTTGGCAGCAGACTACAAGACATAGGTGTAGGAAAAGACTTCCTAAATCAGACAGCAGCTGCACAAGAAATAAGATCGACAATTGACAAATGGGACCTCATTAAACTCAAAAGCTTCTGTACATCAAAGGAAGCAATAAAGGAAGTGAGGAGAAGACCCACAGAGTGGGAGGAAACCTTCACAGCAGATACATCTGACAAAGCATTAATTTCCAGAGTATACAAGCTACTCAAAAAACAAAGAAGAAAGAAAACAAATGAATCATTCAAAAGATGGAGCAAAGATCTGAATAGAGACTTCACAGAGGAGGAGTTAGAGATGGCCGAGAAACATCTTAAGAAGTGTTCAACATCTCTGATAATTAAGGAAATGCAAATTAAAACCACTCTGAGATATCACCTTACTCCAATAAGACTGGCTAGGATCAGGAACACGAATGATACCAAGTGCTGGAGAGGTTGTGGGGAAAGGGGAACACTCATCCATTGCTGGTGGGAATGTAAACTTGTACAGCCACTATGGAAAGCAGTGTGGAGAACCCTTAGAAGACTCAAAATGAGCCTTCCATTTGACCCAGTCATACCACTCCTGGGTATATACCCACAAGACACAACTTACTGCAAAGATACATGCACAGCTATGTTTATTGCAGCTCTGTTCACAATAGCAAAAAGCTGGAACCAGCCCAGGTGCCCTTCAACTGACGAGTGGATAGAGAAAATGTGGTACATGTATACAATGGAATACTATGCAGCAGTAAAGAGGGACAACATCATGAAATTTGCAGGTAAATGGATGGAGCTGGAAGACATTATGTTAAGTGAAGTAACACAGTACCAGAAAAACAAACGACAAATGGTGTCACTCATATGTGGATGCTAGTACCAACAACCCAGATATAAATATTTCTCATGGAGTGGGTGACTATTTTTAATGAGTCCTAATAACACTTTAGTATTCTTAATGGATGTCACCATGCCTATGTCTCCAGTTTACTATATTATTTCTTATTATCAGTGCTGTTGGAACCAATGAGAGACAGCCTGCCCCACCAAATGACATCACCCAATTGTAGCTTCTTGAATTAATGAGTTGAGGTTAAAGAGAAAGGTTGAAAGGTTATTTACAAGAGCATGGACTAGTTTCTAGCAGTTACATCACCTAAGAAGAATCTCCATCCCAGCAATTGCTAACTGCTTAGCTGTTATGGAGGGAAGAAGCTTTGTACACCTCCTGTGTGCTTCATACAAAAGTTTGCTCACCCCTTATAAGCTACTCATAAGCCCTCTTTCTCTACCCATACTCCAGGGGAGCCTTACACACACTTTTTCCCCTTCCACAAGGGAATATTTATGGGCACAGTTTTTCAAAAATTTACTTTTTTGTGTATGTGTTTTTGTCTCTCTGTGTGTGTGTGTGTGTGTATATATATACACTCCATGTTTCTCCTCATACCCACAGACACCAGCAGGAATTATGTCCTCTGGATGTAGTTATAGGCAGTTGTGAGTGACCTCATATGGGTCTTGGGAATTTTACTTGATTCCTATGGGAGAGCGTCAATCACTCCTAAACTCTCAACCATATCTCTAGATCCTAGTGGATCCAAACATGTAAGGGTCTATGCAGGTAATCCCAGCAGCTTTGATTTCAAGACTGTGAATTCACAACATGAAGCCATAGTTCCACAACACTCCAGTCCTTCCTTTGGCTCATTCTATCCTTCTGGCCCCTCTTCCACAATATTCCTTGAGCCTTAGGGTGGTTGATTTAGGTATATGATTTCATTTCCCTTTTAGGGCTAAGCAGTGGGCCACCACACTTAAAGATAATCACTTTTTTTCAACACTTAGTTGGGATTCTCTGTAACAACTTATGTATACTGTATAAAGATAGATACTTGACCAAGGTCAATAGCAAAAAATAATCTATGGGAATAAATTTAAGTGTTTAAAAGGCAATTTGACCAACACATAACATCCGTTTAACCACAGAAGTAGCCTCCACACCAGGGCTTGCAACAAAGACTGCTACAGGTTCTTGTCATATTCTGCCAAACAGTGGTCCCTTCTTGTGAAGCATGCCTTAAAGTCAAGTGGAGAACATATGGTCCTTTCTTGTGAAACATTCCTTAAAGTCAAGTGGAGAGCATGTCGTTGCACTCATAAGTTATTGCATTATTTCACTGGCAAACACACCATGCCTGGAATATAGTTAATGCTGTATTCAGCATTGAGGGGAAGAATACTGCTGACAGTCTCCCTCATCAGTCTGCATAGTGCTGTCTAGAACTACGAACACTAACTGCAGAGAGACAGCTTTTAGATCAGTCCCAGTTTGCTTTCTTTCGTTTCCTACAACTAAAGCATGTGGTGTCTTCAGCAATAGGGTCTTACTCTCTAGTCATGCAATGCAAACCACAATAGTTAAATACTTACATATCCTTGGGAATTGGGGGAGACGTGCACCTACTGCATGGACCACCTGTGAGAATTGTCTTGTATGCAATCTCATGAGCTGCATGAGCCCTCCTCCATCACTTCCACAAAGGAATTTTAATGGACTCAAACTTGTGAGGGTCTCATGCAGGTAATCACAGTTGATATGACTTCAATATGGCAGCCACCATATCATGGCCTGAGGACAGAGTTCCACAAGAAAAGTCAAGTTTATCTTGTTTTCATATTGTGCTTCTGTTGTCTTAGGAATTGTTTTGAATAAAACCAGGATTTGTTTATTTATAACAGTGTCTGAAAATCCCTCACTCGTTATTTAGAATGTGCTGTGGAAATAGTATAAGCCACATACACTTGAAGACACAACTAGGATGGAAGAAAGAAAGAACAATATTGCTCAGTTTCCTGTTCCTCTGGAAGTCACAGCTCCTCCCATTATGCACTCTCTAACAGTTCTGTCACATGCCTGACTGTCTCACAGCCTCAGAATTTTTGAATAGGTGACCAGTGTTTTCTAGAATGTTTTGCTTTCCTTTTAGTTCTTTTTCTTGTTTGTTGCCATCTTTCCCATTTTATAGATAATTGGAAATGGAGGAAAGCTATTTTGATACACATTAAAGTTGATATGTGCCTGTAATTATTCCAAGATTTATTCATTGGCGAATGTAAGTTTGAAAAGTGATATACAGAGAACAGGTAAAGGCAGCAAAGAAATGAAGCTCTTAAGATTCCCAAAGTTCACTACAAAATGTTGTGTTAAGAAAATAGGTCTTTCACAATCATAATAGTAACAACAATGACTTCCTTGTGAAGCAAGTTTCTTAAGACTAAAAGTTCCATCCCATGGTCATGTTGGACACGTTTCAGTGCTCAATAAGCACATGATAGCAGTAAACATGGATGCAGACCATTTCTGTTGGCAGAAATAATTCAGTTTGTCAACACTGGCAGAACAAAACCAAATATTTTGCTTAGGAAGGAGCTCAGATAATAATGGGATAGATTCACTGCCCTTCTTATAGATATTCAGTTCAGTGAGAAAATTTAATTGAAATCCTTTGAATGTTAATATACAGCCTGACATATCACAGAGAATAGGTTTAAAATTATGATGATGATGTTACTACCAATAGCAATCATGATAACACATCACCTTTTATGTTTCTATTTTTCAGATTTTATTACATGGATGATTTGTTTTATTTCCCTCAATGTAATTATTTGCAATAGTTATTTTTAATGCTCTAGACTATAATAATATTTATTGTAGTGTTTTTGGTCTGGAGATTGTCTCCAGATTGAGGTTCTCACAATTAATGCTGCCAAGAGCCTGTGGATTTCCTTTGAGTGCCAGTGTATTTCCTTTGACTGTATAGTTGTGTTTGTGTCTACCTAGGTTTTCTGGAGCACACCTAGCTCATCTCTGTCTTACCATACTGCTTGCTTTTGTTCCCCTTGCCTTGGATGGCATATCTCTATGAATTTTCAAGGCTGGATCCTTTATAATGTTAAAATTTTGGATCAAACCCCTAATGTTAGTAAATCTTTCTTTTAACAGTTAAATTATTATCACTACACCTATTTATTTTTATTTTAATTTTTTGTGATTTGTTTGAAATGGAATTTAGCTATGTAGCTTTTCCTGATCCAAACACATTGAAATACTTTTCATTCAGCATCTCAAGAACACAGGGTTTACAAGCATGCACTAACACATACATACACACACACACACACACACACACACACACACACACACGCACACACAGATAAAACAAGAACCAATACTCAAATACTACACCTTTTAAGCACTCTTATAATATCACACCTATTGTCTTTATGGTGTTTATTATATGGAATTGTGTGAAATGTTTTTCAGTGTCTCACCTACCATCATGAAATCAGAGCTGTCAGAGAGATCTCACCTGCTGCTGTCAGTCCTTACAGTGCTGAGCGTTTGCCTTTACTCTCAAATTCTGCATTTTCAGTATAACTGTGAAAATGCAAACCTAGACCAAGAATGCATACAGAAAATAAGGTGAAAGGAAAAAAATATACATCTCTCAATAACAACCTTATATATTAATGGTAAACTCCCCAATCAAAAGACATAAACTGGGAGAATGGATTATGAAACAGAATCCATCTATATGCTGTCTACAAGAAACCCATCTCACCTTCAACTTAAAGTGAAAGGATGGAAAAGATATTCCAAGCAAATGGTACCAAAAAGCAAGCAGGAGTTGCTATTCTAATATCAGACAAAATAGATCTCAAAGTAAAACTAATCAGAAAAGACAAAGAGGGCCATTGCATCCTTATCAAAGGAGCAATTAACCATGAAGATTTCATAATCATAAATATTTATGCACCAAACTCCAGTGCAACGAACTTTATAAAAAGAATCCTGCAAGACCTTAAGGCACAGATTAATCCCAGCACACTAATAGTGTGGAACTTCAATACACCACTGAGCCCTTTGGATAGTTCAACTGGACAAAGAATAAGCAGAGAGACATCTGAACTCAACAATACATTACTCCAAATTGACCTCACAGACATCTACCAAATATTCCACCCAAACAGCAGAGAATATACTTTTTACTCAGCACCCCATGGAACCTTCTCCAAAACTGACCACGTACTGGGACACAGGAATAAACCTCAACAAATACAAAAGGATTCAAATAATTTCATTCATTCTATCAGACCACAGTGCAGTAAAGCTAAATGACAACACCAGGATAAGCCCTACTATCTACAAGAACACATGGAGACTAAAGCACAAACTATATAATGAATGGGTCAAGGAAGAAATGGAGAAAGAAATAAAAGCATTCCTGGAACTAAAGGAAAATGACAGTACAACACAACAAAACCTATGGGATACTTTTTTTTTCTTTTCTCTTATGAATTGTTTTTATCATTTTTTTTATTTTATTGATGCTTTGTGTATTTCATACATCATTTTCCAATTCAGTTCAGGCATATATCCCCTTCCCTTCCCTTCCCCTCACCCCACCCCTACCCATCCCAGATCATGCATTCTGCCGTAACTTTTCTGCATCTTTCTCTTTTTTTTTTTTGTTTTGTTTTCATTTTTTTAACAATAAGTGATAATTTAAATTTTGTATTAAGCATCCTTCATTGTAAAACCAATTTGCGAGCAGTTGTGCCCAAACCCACAACAAACTCATGGCTCCCACCATCCCGCAGGGGGGGTTTTGTATGTTCAATCAAGTTATCAAATGAGTGTCCCGTCTATCTTTGTTATAGTTTCACCATTCACCGGAATCGCCCCAGCCCTTACATTCTACCACGCCCCTCTTCCACGATGTTCTCTAGGCTTAGAAAAGGGGCCACCGGATGGATGAAAGCAAAACAGTCTACTTTTCTCTGAGCTTGTTGTCTTGGTCTCTAGTCAATTCTGACTGTTTTCTTTCATGGGCTGGACCCCTTGTCCAGGCATTTAACCTTCGATCTACTACATGAAGCACATTGCAATTCGATATCAAGGTATTTAAACACAGTATAGTATAATATGTAGCTTTTCGATCCTACTAATGGAGCACGTGCAATTAGATATATACGTATTTAAACAGTACTAATGTTATGGTAGGTTATTTTGGTATAGACCCAGAGGTTTGGATGGCTTGTTAATCCATGAATTCCATTTTCTTCTGTTAGTATGGGTACAGGTTCTTTGTGTGGTTTCTAAACATTCTCCTAAACCATTAGAGGATGTAAAGCTTGTGGCATCATCATGGGTTATCCTCCAAGGGGAGAGCTCATAGCCAATTAGATTTGGGCTATACAGACATATGGCTGCCACTGCTGCCCAGTATTTCCCGGCAGATGAGGTGTAGCTGGTTGCTGCTGGAGGAGTCTTGCTTGGACTCAAGGAGACCCTATATTTGCTTTATTTTGTTTAGTGGGCCTTTGGTATACTCTCCGGATATTTCCAGAGCCCACTGTTTACTTGCAAGTTGCAGTCCTTCCATACATTCCTTCCCATGTTTATATTTAAGATCTTCAACAGCATGGCCCTTATCGCCTTTCTTCTGCAGGATATCCCAGTTGGATGCAAGTTTGTGGGGGCTTTGGATTCCTGGCCAACATTCTCCTTGTTAGATTAGATAACCATTGTTGATGTCAAGGAGTCCTGATTAATATATTTTGCTTAAAGTGCATAGCTTAAGGGGACTTTCGCATTAATATTTTTTCTGAATGCGTCATACTCCTTTCACAGTTTCTTCTGTCCATTAGTCCTAAATAAAAGAAGGCAGTTTTATCGATTTTACAAGAGAATACCTCTATAACAGCTGGCTCCAATCTACAGCTGGAGAACGACCTCATCATCATCATATTTCTCCTTATTCTATGGGGGGGGGGAGTTAAGATACTTTAAAAGCAGTCCTAAGAGGGAAGTTTACAGCCCTTGGTGCCTACATTAAAAACAAAAACAAAAATGGAAAGAGCACAAATAAATGATCTAACAGCTAATAACACTTGAGAAACAATAACAAATGAACCCCAAACCTAACAGAGGAAGAAATAACAAAAATCAGAGCAGAAATTAATAAAATAAAAACAAAGTAAACAATACAAAGAATCAATGAATCCAAAAGTTAATTCTTTGAAAGGATAAAAAAGATAGACTGACCTCTAGCCCAGTTAAGCAAAAAAAAGAGTGAACAACTCCAAATCAATAGATTTTTTATAAAAAGGGCAACATCATAACAGACAAGGAAGAGTTTCAGACAAGCATATGGGAATTCTTCAAAAACCTATACTCTACTAAATTTGAAAACCTAGGAGAAATGGATGAATATCTGAAATACTGGTAATCAGCAAAGCTTAATCAAGAAGAGATCAACAGCTTAAATAGATCCATAATATTTGAGGAAGTTGAAAATGTAATAAAAAACCTCCAAACCAAAAAAAGCCCAGTTCCAGATCGTTTCACAGAAGAATTCTATAAAACACTTAAGGAGGACTTAAAACCATTACTATTCAAACTGTTCAGAAGGGTACAAAAAGGGAAATCCCCCAAATTTCTTTCTTTTTTTTTTTGGTCTTTTTGAGACAGGGTCTCCCTATAGATCTGGCTGTCCTGGAACTCACTCTGTAGACCAGGGTGGCCTTGAACTCACAAAGATCCACCTGCCTCTGCCTCCCAAGTGCTAGCATTAAAGGCATGCGCCACCATGCCCGGCACAAATTTCTTTTATGGAGCCAGCATCACCCTAATACCTAAACAAGGCAAAGAAACAACCAAAAAAATAAAACTGTAGACCCATCTCATTAATCAAAGTAGATGCAAAATACTCAACAAAATACTTGCAAACCACATATAGACCCACATTAAAAAATCATCCATCATGACCAAGTTGGATTCATACTAGAGATACAAGGATGGTTCAACACACCTATATCAATAAATATCATAAAGCACATAAATGGACTGAAAGACTAAAACTGATCATTTCAATTAACGCAAAAAAATTCTTTGACAAAATCCAGCAGTCCTAGAGGGAATTGGACTGGAAGGAACATTTCTCAATGTAATCAAAGCCATAAGCAACAAATCCATAGCCAATATCATCCTAAATGGAGAAAACTTAGAACCATTGCCATTAAATGCAGGAACCCAGCAAGGCTGCCCCCTGTCAACAATCCTTTTCAATATAGTGCTTGAAATGCTTGCTAGGGCAATAAGACAAAAAAAGGGAAATTAAAGGAGTACCAATAAGAAAAGAAATCGAGCTTTCCCTTTTTGCAGATGACATGATAGTTTACCTAAAGAATGCTAAAAATTCCACCAGAAAATTCCTAGAAATTATTAAGAATTTCAGTAAGGTGGCAGGATACAAAATCACAATAGCCTCACAAACAATAAAATACCTAGGAACAAACTTAGCCAAAGACACCAAAGATCTCTACAACAAAAATTTTAAACCCTTGAGGAAGGAGATTGAAGAAGACACCAGAAGATGGAAAGACCTCCCATGCTCATTTATTGGAAAAATTAATAAAATAAAATGTCCATTTTACCAAAATTAATATACAGATTCAATGCAATCCCAATTAAAATCCCCATGAGTTTCTTCACAGACTTGGAAAAAGAAATTCTTAAATTCATATGGAAAACAAAAGACCCTGAATAGACACAGAAACCCTGAATGAAAAGAGCAATACAGGGTGGAATTAATATACCAGACTTCAAAATATATTACAGGTCTATAGTCATAAAAACAGCCTGGTACTGGCACAATCAGACCTGTAGACCAACGGAACAAAATTGAAGTTCAAGACTTGAGCACATACAATTACAGCCACCTCATATTTGACAAAGGAACCAAGAAGACTGGAGGAAAAATATCATCATCAGCAAATGCTGCTGGCAAAACTGGCTCACCACTTGAAGAATAAAATTAAACCCCTACCTCTCACCCTGTATAAAAATCAACTTGAAATCAATCAAAGACCTCAACATGAAATCTGAAACTCTGAAGGTGATTGAAGAAATCTTTGGCAGCAACCTATAAGACATAGGTGTAGGAGAAGACTTTCTAAATCAGACAGCAGCTGCACAGGCAATACAGTCAACAATTGTCAAGTAGGACCTCATTGAACTCAAAAGCTTCTGTACAGCAAAAGAAACAATCAGTGAAATGAAGATAAACCTACAGAGTGGCAGGAAACCTGTACACCTGACAGAACATTAACATCCAGAGTATATAAGCTACTCAAAAAACAAGGAAAAAAATCAAATGACTCATTCAATAGATGGAGTAAATAGCTGAACAGAGTCTTCACAAGTGAGGAAGTAAAGATGGCCAATAAACATCTTAAAAAGTGTTCAGGTGGCTTACTCCCTGCTGGTGCTCCAGCTACGGGTAGAGTCTGGGGGGACCAGCAGGTTTGGCTAACTGGGAAAGGTGTCCCAGAAGGCCTTGGGAGGTAGGAGCTGAGGCTCGAACACAGAGGGTACCAGCATATGGGCTAAGCCAGCAGCCCAAACAACCTCCCCTTCCAACTGGAACTCCCAACTGGAACTCAGGAGAGAGTGGCTGACAGCAGAGGGAATACAGTATTCAGAAGTTGTCACCTGGGTTGCCACCCACCCACCTCCTGCAGAACCGAAAGGGAAAAGTGAACTATACCTTCCAATATATAACCAAAATTGAAAGCCTAAAACGTAGACAAGTCAACACTCCATTCGTAAGGAGAATATAACAAAGACACCCAAAGGAATCAAGGAAAGCAATCCTTCAACAAAGTGAAAAGGCATTCAAAATTCGCATCAGAATACAGGCAAAAAGCTAACCGCATGCCGAGAGCACAACGAAAGAACAATATGGGAAAAGCACAGCACAACTCCACACCAAACTCTATGGAGCCAGTGGAGGACCCCTACAATGGGATCTCCATAGAGGTAACCCAGGACACAGATCCCAAAATAACAATCACAGATATATTTAAATAAATCATAAAACTAAGGGGAGAGAATGAAAAACTCAGAAAGGACTTAAAGGAAAACAAGGACAAACTTTGGAAAGAGCTAAAAGGAGAAAATGACAGACTCCAGAAAGAGCTAGAGGGACAAAATGACAAACTCCGGAAGGAAGTGGAAACACTGAAAAGATCCCATGCTGAAATGAAAAATGAAACCAATGAACTACAAGAAAAGTTTGAGAAGCTCCAAAAGGAAATTGAAATTGTAAGGAAAACACAGGAAAAACAAAAAAAAATAAAAAATAAAAATAAAAAAAGGAAACTGAACAGTCATCCAATCAAGAGGAAAGAATGGGGAAAAGCCTCAGAAACAGAATGGAGGAAGCAGAAAAAAGAATTTCAGACCTAGAAGACAACACAGAACAACTAAAAAGCTCAAGTAAAAACTATGAAAAATTTAAAAATACACAAGAGTGGAACAACCAAGAAATGTGGGACACTATGAAAAGATCAAACCTCCGCATCATAGGGATAGAGGAAGGAGAAGAATCCCAAGAAAATGGTATTGACCAGATTGTCAACAAAATAGTAGAGGAAAATTTCCCCAAACTAAAAAAAGACAAACCCATGCAAATACAAGAAGCAAGTAGAACACCAAATAGACTAGACCAGAAAAGAAACTCTCCCCACCATATCGTAGTTAAAATGCTAGATACCCAAAACAAAGACAAAATTCTGAAAGCCACAAGAGAAAAACAAGTTTACATACAAGGGAAAAACCTATCAGAATCACAGCTGACTTTTCAGCACAAACCATGAAAGCAAGAATAACGTGGACCAAAGCATTCCCAGTGCTAAACGACTATAGATGCCAACCCAGGTTACTATACCCAGCAACACTATCAATTCTAGTTGAAGGAAAGAGAAAAATCTTCCATGACATAAACAAGATGACAGAATACACACTTGGAAAACCAACCCTCCAGAGAATGCTTGAAACAATTCAAAGGACAGAGGAGAGGAACAACTACCCCCAGGCACCTTGAAAGAAAAAAAAAATTAATAAAAACAGATATGCAGAGGTAGAAACCTACACAAAAAAATGCAAACGTATAATAAGATAAAAGGAAGCAATATATACCTCTCAATTATAGCCTTAAATATCAATGGGCTAAACTCCCCAATCAAAAGACATAGACTGGGAGAACGGATTAGAAAACAGAACTCATCAATATGCTATCTACGAGAAACCCATCTCACCCTTAAGGATAGGCATCAACTTAAAGAGAAAGGATGGAAAAATTATTCCAAGCAAATGGTACTCAAAAGAAAGCAGGAGTTGCTATCCTAATATCAGACAAAACAGACTTCAAAGTAGAAGCAATTAGAAGAGACAAGGAGGGCCACTATATCCTTATCAAAGGGAAAATTAACCATGAAGACTTCACAATCATGAATATATATGCACCAAACTCCAGTGCACCAACCTTTATAAATATAACTCTACAGGACCTCAAGGCACAGATGAACCCCAACACACTCATAGTAGGGGACTTCAATGCCCCACTAAGTCCAATGGACAGATCAATGGGACAAAGAATAAACAGAGAGACATCTGAACTGAACAATACAATAAAGGAAATGAAATTCACAGACATCTTCTGAGTATTCCACCCAAACACCAGAGAATATACTTTCTATTCAGCACACCACAGAACGTTCTCCAAAATTGACCACATACTTGTACACAGGAAAAAACTCAACAAATACAAAAAAATTGAAATAACCTCATGCATTCTATTGGAACATAGTGCAATAAAGCTCAATATCAACACCAGGATAAATCCTGCTACCTACATGAACACATGGAGACTAAACAACACACTCCTGAATAATGAATGGATCAAAGTAGAAATGAAGAAAGAAATGACAGCATTCCTGGAACTAAATGACAATGACAATACAATACAACAAAACCTATGGGACATTTTAAAAGCAGTGCTAAGAGGAAAGTTTATAGCCCTGGGTGCCTATATTAAAAAAAAAAACAGAAAGAGCACAGATAAATGACCTAACACTGCAGCTAAAAACACTGCAGAGACAACAACAAATAAACCCTAAATGCAAAAGACAGGAGGAAATAACGAAAATCAGAGCAGAAATCAATGAAGAAATAGAAACAAAGAAAACAATACAAAAATAAATGAATCCAAAAGTTGGTTCTTTGAGAGAATAAACAAGATAGACAGACCCTTAACCCAGTTAACCAAAAGAAAGAGAGCAAATTTTAATCAATAGAATTCAGGAGGAAAGTGAAAATATCACTACAGACAGTGAAAAGATCCAGACAATCATACAAGAATTCTTCAAAAACCTATAATCTACCAAATTTGAAAACCTAAGAGAAATCGATGAATATCTGTAATCCAAGGAATCACCAAAGCTACACGAAGAGGAGATTGATAACTTTAACAGACCCATAACATATGAAGAAATTGAAAATGTAATAAGAGACCTCCCAACTAAAAAAGCCCAGGTCCAGATGGTTTCACAGAAGAATTCTATAAAACATTCAAAGAGGACTTACAACCATTATTACTAAAACTGTTCAGAAGGATACAAGCAGAGGGAAAACTCCCAAATTCCTTCTATGAAGCTAACATCACTCTATTACTAAAACCAGGCAAGGATGCAACCAAAAAAGAGAACTACAGACCCATCTCATTAATGAACTCAGATGCAAAAATTCTCAACAAAACACTTGCATCTGTATGCAGACCCACATCAAAAAGATCATTCACCATGATCAAGTTGGATTCATACCAGAGATGCAGGGATGGTTCAACATATGAAAATCAGTAAATATCATAAAACACATAAATGAACTGAACGACAAAAACCACACCATCATCTCAATCGATGTAGAAAAGGCCTTTGACAAAATCCAGTATCCCTTTATGATTAAAATCTTAAGAGGGAATTGGACTAGAAGGGTCATTCCTCAACATAATCAAAGTCATATACAAGAAACCCACAGCCAGTATCATCCTAAATGGAGAAAAGTTAGAAGGATTCCCCATAAAGGTAGGAACCCAACAAGGCTGCCCCTTGTCACCACTCCTCTTCAATACAGTGCTTGAAACACTGGCTATGGCAATAAGGCAAGAAAATGCAATTAAAGGAATACTAATTGGAAAAGAGGAAGTAAAACTATCCCTTTTTGCAGACGATATGGTAGTTTACTAAGGGATGCTAAAAACTCCACAAGAAAACTTGAAATGATTAAAAGTTTCAGTAAAGTGGCAGGTTACAAAATTAACCTTAAAAAATCAGTAGCCTTTCTCTACACCAACAACAAGCAACTGAAGAAGGAACAGAAGGAGTCCTTCTCACTCACAATAGCCTCAAAAACAATAAAACACTTAGGAATAAACCTAACCAAAACCACTAATTATCTCTACAACAAAAATTATAAACTCCTGAAGGAGATTGAAGAAGGCATTAGAAGATGGAAAGACCTCCCATGTTCATGGATCAGAAAAATTAATATAGTAAAAATGTCCATTTTACCAAATTAATATACAGATTCAAAGCAATCTCAATTAAAATCCCAAGAACATTATTCACAGGCTTGGAAAAAAATTCTTAAATTCATTTGGAACAACAAAAGACCCCGAATAGCCAAAGCAACCCTGAGCAAAAAGAGCAATACTGGGGGGATTTCTATACCAGACATCAAACTATATTACAAGGCAATAGCCATAAAAACAGCCTGGTACTGGCACAAAAACAGACCGGTAGACCAATGGAACAAAACTGAAGATCCAAACTTGAGCACATACAATTTTAGCTACCTCATATTTGACAAGGGGCCAAAAATACTCAGCATCTTCAGCAAATGGTGTTGGCAAAACTGGATCACCACTTGTAGAAAAATAAAATTAAATCCCTACCTCTCACCCTGTACAAAAATCAACTCCAAATGGATCAAAGACCTCAATGTGAAACCCAAAACTCTAAAGGTGATAGAAGAAAAGGTTGGCACTAACTTACAAGACATAGGTGTAGGAAAAGACTTTCTAAATCAATCAGCAGATGCCCAGGAAATAGGGTCAACAATTAACAGTGGGACCTTATTAAACTCAAAAGTTTCTGTGCATGAAAAAAAAAAAAAAAAAAAAAAAACAGTAAGGGAAGTAGGGAAGTGAAGAGAAAACCCACAGAGTGGGAGGAAACCTTCACTGCTGATACATCTGACAGAGCATTAACCTCCGGAATATATAAACTATTCAAAAAAACAAAGAAGTAAGAAAACAAATGACTCACTCATAAGATGGAGTAAAGAGCTGAGCAGAGACTTCACAAGCAAGGAAATAGAGATGGCTGAGAAACAGCTTTAAAAATGTTCGACATCTCTAATAATTAAGGAAATGCAAATTAAAACCACTTTAAGATACCATCTCACCCCAATAAGGCTGGGAAAGATCAAAAAAACAAATGATACTAAATGCTAGAGAGGGTGTGGGGAAAGGGGAACACTCATCCACCACTGGTGGGAATGTAAACTTGTACAACCACTATGGAAAGCAGTATGGAGAACCCTTAAAAGACTCAAAGTGAGCCTACCACCAGACCCAGCCATACCACTTCTGGGAATATATCCACCAGACTCTTCATACCACAGAGACACATGTACAGCCATGTTTATTGGAGCTCTCTTCACAATAGCGAAGAGCTGGAACTCAACTGACAAGTGGATAGAAAATGTGGTACATCTACACAATGGAGTTCTATGCAGTGGTAAAGAAAGATAACATCATGAAATTTGCAGGTAAATGGAAGAAATTTTCTTAAGTGAAGTAACACAGTCCCAGAAAAACAAACGATAAATGGTATCCCTCATCTGTTAATGCTAGCAGCAATAACCCAGTTGTAAATATTCCATGTGAAGAGTGATGCATATTGGAAAGAACAAAAACAACAGAAAAGACGGCAACAAGAACTGACTGAAATGATGAATCTGGTGGGGTGGGAGGGTTGGGAGGGGGACACGTGTCCACATTAGATTAAGGTATAGTTAATTGACGTGAGTTTAACAGGTATCCAAATTTGCTCAAACTTTGTCTACATACTATATGGTCTTAGTAAAAGTAAAGACATCTATATTAAACAACATTGGTTAAAAGGTTTTAATAAAAATGTAATACATTTAAGCTAATTGGAAATATAAATTGTAGTCCACATCAGCTTCACTTATAATTTGTGTAACAACAACTTTGGGGTTAATGAATACAAATATTCTCTACAATGCTTGCATTGTACAGTATCAACTCGTAACACTTTCTTCTACCAGTAGGATAATCTAACTAAAGGAATTAAATTAGCTTCCCAAATTAACAACATACAGGAAATGATAAACTGCTTGAGTAAATTTAATGCAGAAAAGTTGGCCCAGCTAAACATTAAAAGGAAGAAAATCCTCAGACTGCTACAGGCATCAAACATCTCTGTGGATCCTAACTGTAACAACTATTTATAACGTATCCTAATGAACTTTACCTTTCAGGTGCCTCAAAGTTTAATATAAGAGACTCCCTTTCATAGAACAAAGAAAAACATGATGGTAATGAAGTCATTCCCTAAATGTAAATTAGAGCTGACTGTTATAGAGGTAACCTCTTATAAAAGTGTTATAGTTGCCTTCTTTAATTGACTGATAGTCATAGGAACTGTGAAAGGATAATTCTCTATTCAGAGACAAAAATAATACTAAAGTCTATATAAGCTGAGTAATTGAGTAAAATATATTAATACAGGAGAGCTCTGTTATCAGAAATGGATTACTCAGCCAAGGAGATGTTGGCTAGGGGATCCAAGCCCCAAAAAAGTTAAAGGCTTTTTGCCAGAAAACTGGGATACCTGCAAGAAGAGAGGTGGTAAGGCCCTGCTGTCGAAGACCTGGTGTAAGCATGAGAAAGATATATTGAGACCACATCTGCAAGTGTACAGATGGCCTCTGGAATGCCAGAGAGTGATACCAAAGGCCACTAAATCAACGAAGCAAACATTGGTCTCCTTGAGTCAAGCAAGACTCCTCTGTCAGCATCAGCTACACCTCACCTGCCTGGAAATACTAGGCAGCATTGGCAGCCAAAAGTCTTTATATCCCAAATCTAATTGGCTATTAGCTCTCTTCTTGGAGCAATAATTCAGGGCTGATGCCACAAGCTTAAGTCCTCTAGTGGTTAGGAGATGTTATAAGCCACAGTAAGACCTTGTCAGCTTTTACAGAAAAGCTATAGTCCATGGATTAGCATACCATCCAAACATCTGTATCTATACCAACATAACCTACCATAATAATTAGTACTGTTTAAATGCCTGTATATCTAACTGCTTATGCTACATCAGTAGGAGTAAAAGGTTATTTTGGGATAAACTGCCAACCCATGAAAGGAAACAGCCTGAACTGATCAGAGTCCAAACAACATCTCCAAAGAAGTAGACTGCTTGTCTTCTCGCCTACTTGTCCCTTTTCTAAAGCCCAGGGAACAACCTGCAGAAAAGGGGATGTGGTAGAATGTAAGGGCTGCAATTGGGGTGAATTACAAAACTACAAAAACATAGACTGGACTATTATTTGATCAACATGGTAGTATACATAAGTTCCCCCAGCTGCACATGGTGGCCTCAGATTGTATAAGTTCGGGCATAGCTACTTGCAAATTGGTTTTACATGAAGGATGCCTGTATTCATTACTTATGACCTATTATTAAAAAATTAAAATAAAATAAAAAAATAATAAACAACTTATTAAAATAATAAAAAGTGTTCAACATCATTAATAATTAAGGAAATGCAAATTAAAACAACATTAAGATATCATCTCACTTTAATAAGACTGTCTAGGATCAAGAAAACAAATGATACCCAATGCTGGAGAGGTTGTGGGGAAAGGGGAACACTCATCCACTGCTGGTGGGAATGTAAACTCATACAGCCACTATGGAAACCAGTGTGGAGAACCCTTAAAAAGACTCAAAATATCTGGGTGTGGTGGTGCACGCCTTTAATACCAGCACTCAGGAGGCAGAGATAGGTGGATCTCTGTGGGTTCAAGGCCGGCCTGGTCTACAGAGTGAGCTCCAGGACACCTGGTACTAAAAGGGAGACCCTGTCTCAAAAATACCAAAAAAAGTGTAAAACCAAAAAGAAAAATAAAACAAAAGACTCAAAATAAGCCTGCCACCTGACCCAGTCAAACTACTCCAGGGCACATACCCACAAGGCATATCCTACTGCAGAGATACATGCATATCCGTGTTTATTGCAGCTCTCTTCACGCTAATGAAGAGCTGGAAGCAACCCAAGTGCCCCTCAACCCATGAGTGGATAAAGAAAATGTAGTACATCTACACAATGGAATTCTATGCAGCGGTAAAGAAAGATGACATCATGAACTTTGCAGTTAAATGGATGGAACTAGAAGATATTATGCTAAGTCTCATAAATACAAAATGACAAATGGTATCTCTCATTTGTGGATGCTTGCAGCAAGTACCTAGTTGTAAGACAAATTGAGTAACATTAATATTTCTCTTTTATTAAAAGTGACTGTGAATCACTTAACAGGATCTACCACTTATTTTCAGATTTTGTAATTTTTGTAAATGGGTAGAAGTTATGTATATTTATTTTATAGTAATATAAAATTAAAAGGAAAAAAATGTGAATCCTGAAATATGGTTCGGAAATAACATATAGTTTATTGTCAGATGACATAATTTTAGTATAGATGTGGCACATATATGCATACTATATATATTATATTATATATTATAATGTATAATACATGTTGAAATGATATGGATTGGAGGGAAAAACAGCAACAAAAGAACTGGGACAGGGAAGAGACTGAAACAGTAAATTTCTCCCCCACACACAAAATAATCCTCTTTTTGAAAAACTTTGAAAAGACTCAGAATAGGATACAGTACATGTATGGCAGACTACATAACCTCAGGAGGGGTGGGGGGCATGGAGGGGAAAATGAGTCTGGATTGAACTGAGAAGTGATGTATGAAATGCACAAAAGTTCAATAGAAATAAAAAAATACTTAGGAAGAACCATGCTAGTCCTATAACTTACTTTGAATTTAAAAACACACCTAAAAAGCAAAAGGGGGAAAACATAGTTGATGGAATAACAAAATAAAGGATTGTTATATACCCAGCATATAATGAATAAAACTGAAATTATAAGATCAATAAGGATATATATATATATATATATATATATATAGTTAGCTAATATAAAATTCTACTTTTTAGCACACTTGAAGTATTTCTAAATAAAATGCTGAAACAAATGAAATGCTTTTCCTGTGAAGTTATTTAAAATGTTTTCATTGAAAAATTATATCATTGAACTCTGAGGAGTAGTTTTAATATATAAACACATAAGGCAGTGTTGTTTGGTTAACGCTGAGGGGGTGGATTGGTTCTTCTTCCTCTATTGCTTCTTCCATGAACCTGTGAGAAAAGCTGTCTGCAGAGTTTCTGGAACATTCTAATGCTTTTCAATGTATCATCTGAAAACAACTTTCATTGACCACTATCTTCCCAGAGCTTCGCTGTCTCAAAAATATACTCATGTTTTTAGCTGGGGAAGAAGCTTGAAAGCCGAAACTTCCATATTCCTGCTTTATGCATGTCTGAAAATGTAAATGTATTCATTTTCAATGGCAACAGAAATACTTAATGCATACATACATTAGTATACTTTTCATGACTATGGAAAAATACTTGAAATCTGCATAGCTCTATAGTACCTAAACAGACCCCAGATCACATATCAACCTCTCTCTTCAGGCAGTATTGCTGTTGTATAAAAATAAAAATATTTGCATTAATTATTTTAAATAAAGAAAATGTTTTAACACCATAAGTGTGTGCTTTGGGGTTCTTTTCCTATTTATTTAGTATTAGTCTATTTATATTTATTTTGTATGTGTGTGGGGGGGGTTATGGCCACCTATTTGCAGATGCCTACCTTTCTCCTTGCCTACCTTTGTCCATCTCTCCATCACCTGTGGAGGTGAGAGGAAGAATCAGGTGGCCTGCTATCACTCTACCTCTTATTTTCTTTTATCATTAATATTTTTAAAATTTTTATGATTGGGTGTATTTTCTGCATGTGTGTAAGTGTGCTGTACCCCTGTCGTGCAATGCCCAAGAGAGGCCCAAAGAATCCATCGAATTCCCCTGCACTTAGAATTATGGACAGTTGTTAGCTGCCATGTGCCTGCTGGGAATCGAACCTATGTATTTCCTCTTTTTCAATTCAGGAATTGAAATCGTCTGTAAAAAGAATCGCCTCTGTGCTTTCCTTCTAGACTGGCTTCATTGATGACCAAGAAACACTCTATTTTTTTTTTCGTTCTGTCATTTACATGAAATTGTTTCTTTCCATTCACCAATTTAAATTATGGGCCCTTGACATTTCTTTCTTTCCTGATCGTGTTAACTGCTAGCACTAAATTTCTGTTCCTTTCCCTTACAATGCACTTTAAAAATGCTATTGATAAAAATGGAAAGAAAAAAGTATTCCTAGTTTGATCACATGTGATGATCTTTTTCTTTTGCTAAGCCACGTGTGTTAGAAGTCAGTCTAGGGGCTGGAGAGATGGCCTAGTGGTTAAGAGCGCCGACCGCTCTTGCAGAGAACCCGGGTTCGATTCCCAGCACCCGCATGGCGGCTAAGAACTCTCTGTAACTCCAATTCCAGGAGAACTCCAGTTCCAGGGGAATCTGACATCCTCTTCTGACCTCCGCGGCATTGCATGACACAGTGCACAAACATGCATGCAGACAGTACATTCATACACATACAGAAATAAATAAATTTTTTTAAAAAATGTAAAAAAAAAAGTCAATCTAAAGTCTACCTCCCACCCCCCACTGGTTTCTAAGATGAGACCTAAAAGAGGGTAACAAGACCATTTTCTCTAGATGCTGCTCTCCTGACTGTATTTTCCAGAAGGAGCAGGACCAAATGTTTGATCTAAATTTTAATTAGAATCTGAAGGAAAAGGGGACACATAGTCAGACAAAATGCCATGTAGTTATCTAACTCACTTACTGTAATTTTAGGTAATAGCTGATTTCTCTAAGTTTCTACTTCCTTATCTCTAAAATGGGAATAACAGCTACCTAATTAGAAATAATAAATCTTAAACAAGGCAATGAAACTGAACATTTCACATCTAGTTTTCCATAATTTAGCCATTATAGCCATTAGATGAAAGCATATGAGTTCTGAATAATCATTATATTCTTTTTCACCTCATTGGCTAAATCTGGATTAGTATTTAAAATGATTCGTCTGCATGTGCAAGAAAATTGTTATAATGTTAGTTTTCTGTTATCAAACAAGTATGCAAGGGGTAAAATTTTGAGTTTTGGAAAATAATTCTATTTGCTTGAACCATTGTTTTGGACTTGGTTGGATTTTGAGGATTATTGAGCTTGTGAAATACTCATCACATGTGGCTTCTAACCATGACTTGAAGGAACATCAACTATATAGCTGCACCAATGCCATGTTAGATATAAGTCAAAAGCCAGTTATCTTGAGAATGTATGTGTTATCCTGTGAGGAAAAAAAAAGGTGTGCAGAATTAAGGAAAGTGTTTAACAAATGCTGCTCATCTTAAATATTATGGGACAATGAAAATAAGAGTAAAAAAATGATGAGAGTAATTTAACAAGTTATAGGGGTAGGGAAACAGCTGGGTGGTAAAATGCTTTCCATACAAACATGAAGAAGTGAGTTTGGATTTCAAGCAGGTTATAAAAAGCAGGCGTAGCAGTAGGTGCCTGTAATTCCAGTGTGAAGGATTGAGAAACAGGAAAATCCCTGGGGTTTCCAAGCTGGCTAGTCTACCTAAAGACGACAGCTCCAGATTTGGTGACAGAATTTGTCTCAAAATTAATTAATTAACCAGATAATTTATTAAGTGAGATGAACTAAGTTGTAGAAATGATAAAGACAGCAGATTTCAACCTCTGACCTACACACACACACACACACACACACACACACACACACATTCCAAAAAAAAGTGAAGAATAGGCTCTGGTCAATCAGCAGAGGCAGGGATAATGTTCATATAGATTCATCTCAAAAATCTGATTTTGAAAAATGAGCCAAATTTGTCTGAGAACTTGGATAGGTAAAGCATAGTTCACCTAAGTCATCTGTTAATGTCTAAGGCTGTTTGTTACCTTGTCATCTGATGTTTTGCATATATTTTGCTCCTTTCCTCTTTTTTTCCTCTTTCCTCTTTTTCCTATTTTTTGCTTGTAATTTGATAACTTTCTAACTAATATCATTCATTGATTTTTTCCATCATTTATATATCCATCCTGCAAGTGAGTTTGATATTTTGTGGGGATTTTTTTGTTATGGAAATCATCATTCCTTTACTTCTAAATGTAGGACTTTCTACAGAATTAAACAGTATTATTATTATTATTATTATTAATTATTTTATGTGTATGAGTATATATCCTGTATGAATGTGAGTGTAGCCTGCCATATAAAGGAGGCAGAAGAGGGATCAAACCCCTGAAACTGGAGTTATAGATAGTTGTTAACCACCATGCAGGTACTAAGAGTTTAACCAGGCTCTTCTGCAAAAGCAGCTAGTGCTCCTACCTGCTGAGCCATCTCTCCAGCACCTTACACCATTTCTTGTAAGACTATTCAGTCACATTATTTTCCTACTTAATTTCTGAAGCAAATCTTTTCTGGATATAGTACTATTTAATGTCAGCTCCTTCATTTCCTTTATTGCTCCTAGGAAACTATCCTGTATTCTTTTGTTCTGCTTCCCTTTTATGCTCATTGTCCATAGTAGGGTCCTTTGCCTAGTATGTTTTGATTGTATAATTCACTACTTCGATGTTTTCATGTCATTTTATATGCTCTTTTTTGGTTACACACATATATATGTAAAGTTCAATTAAATTTGTGCGTACTTCATACAGACCATCTTAATAATCTTTATACCCCCTTCCCCATTGGTACCTCCCCAGCACCCCTCACTGGTACTGATGCATTCTCTCATGTTAAGGCCTATCAAATTGAGTTACTGTCCATGAATGTTACTCGGTGCAAGTTTACTCATCGAGGTCAAGTCAGGCTATCTAGAGTGATTCCCTTTAAGAAGATCAGCTCTTCCTCACTGAGTAGTAATCATCTGCCAGTACTTCTTTAGCTAACATTGAGGCCTGCTGCCCATTTCCACAGTTCTGTGCTGGGTTTTGGTCTGCTCAAATTGTATGGGTTTTATGCATGCTGACACCATTGCTTAAATTCCAATGAGCAAGGTCCAAGGAGCCTGTAGGACTCTATTTCCATATAGTCATGCACCTTCTCTCTTCCTCTTACAGCCTTCCTGCCCTTGCCCCCTCCCCTGCAGTGCTATACTTTCTTTCTTTGTAAAAACAAAATATGAGTTTAAAATATAAGTTTAGCTTCTACATATTTTTCTACTAACAATTTTCCACTGATTTTTAATCCTAGTTTATTATTTTAAAAAAGAAACATTTATTGATCTGAGAATTTCATACTGTGTATTTTGATCATACTCTAATCCCCACATCCTTAACACCCCACCTTACTATGCCCCAGATTGCAGAGCCTCTATTACTGTCTTTCTTTCAAAGTCCTGTAGAGTCTAATCTAGTTTCCTAAGTGCTCTTTGGTGAGTCTTTTCTTCATGATGCTATGGAAAATATATTATAGTTAAGTCCTTTTATTTCTTTAAAATATAAAATAATGAAATATTAGATAATGATATGCAGAATCTCCATTCTCTTCCTGACATATATTTTCCCATTTTATTCAGTGAAAATTTCACTTGTCGGAGATCTCCCAAGACAACCTGAAGCACAGGTAGGTAGGAGCTGAGTGAATCAGCAAGGCAGATTGTTGTTTGATTTAATTTAGTTGTCTTTGGCTTGATTGGCTTTTGTGGCTGTGGGGATGGAGATACCCTTCCAGCTGGTATAAAAGGTGGGTTTGCGTGAGTCTTGAGAATGGAGATCTCCCAAGACCACCTGAAGAACAGGTACCGGGACATGGGCTAAAGAGTACCCCCCCCCCTGCCAACTGGGATTAACAAAGGAAGGAGTGGCCAAGTGGAGTCTTTGGAGAAACTTCAGAACAGAAAGGGACAAGTGAGTTGGACTTCCAATAGAAAGCCTAAAGCTTAGAGAAGTCAACACTCCAAAAGCAAGGAGTATAGGAAAAAAACAAATCAATCAACCAACCAACCAAACAACAAAGGCATATGAAGGAAGCAAGCAAAGCAAGTCTTCAACACAGTTAAAAGACATTTGGGACCCACATTGGAATACAGGCAAGGAGAAGCCCATATGCCAGGAACACAATGAAGAGACAACATGGGAAAGGTGAAGGAGAATCCCACACCATGCTGCTCTTACAACCCTGTGGAAGATTCTACAGTGGGATCCCCCTGGGGATGGCCCAGGACACAGATATCAGAAGTACAATTGTGAAAATTCTTAAAGAAGTACAAGAGTATAAAGAGCAAATCAAAGAATTAAGAAAAGAGAATGAAGAACTCAAGAAGGACCTAGAGAGAGAGAATGACAAACTCTGGAAGGAACTGGAAACACTGAAAAGATCCCATGCTGAAAAAGATAAGGAAACCAATCAGTGAAGCAAAGACCTACAGGAAGAGATTGAGAAGCTCCAAAACGAAGTAGAAATACTAAAGAAATCAGAAGAAAAAATGAAAAAGGAAATTAAACACTCATCCAATCAAGAGGAAAGAAATGGAAAAAGCCTCAGAAGCAGAATGGAGGAAGCAGAATAAAGAATATCAGACCTGGAAGATAACACAGAACAATGAAATACCTCAAGTAAAGATTATGAAAAATTTAAAAATACAAAAAGTGGAACAACCAGGAACTGTGGGACACTATGAAAAGATCAAAATTCCACATCATAGGAATAGAGGAAGGAGAAGAATCGCAAGAGAATGCTATTGATAAGATCTTCAACAGAATAATAGATGAAAAATTCCCCAAATTAAAAAAAAAAGACAAACAAATACAAACACAAGAAGCATATAGAAATACAACCAGACAAGATCAGAAAAGAAACTCTCCACACCACATCATAGTTAAAATGGACAAGTGACTTATAAGGGGAAACCTATCAGAATTACAACTGACTTCTCAGTGCAAACTATGAAAGCAAGAAGAACTTGGAGCAAAGCATTCCTAGTGTTAAAGGACAATAGATGCCAACCCAGGTTACTATACCCAGAAAACATGTCCATTATAATTGAAGGAGAGAGAAAAACCTTCCATGACATAAACAAAATGAAAGAATACATGTCTGGAAAACCAACCCTTCAAATAATACTTGAAGCAATTCAAAGGACAGAAGAAAGGTACAACCATCCCCAGGCATCTAGAAAGAGAAATCAATAGAAGCATAACTGCAGAAGTAGAAACCTAAACCAAAACCACAAATGGATAATAAGGGAAAAGGAAGCAACACAAACCTATCAGTCATAACCTTAAATATTAATGGACTAAATTCCCCAATCAATAAACATAGACTGGGAGATTGGATTAGGAAACAGAACCCATCAATATGCTGTCTATAAGAAACACATCTTCACTTCAAGGACAGGCATGACCTTAAAGTGAAAAGATGGAAAAAATATTCCAAGCAAATGGTACCAAAAAGAAAACAGGTGTTGCTATTTTAATATCAG
>VZQC01002141.1:2423591-2464404 GCA_009823505.1 Rhizomys pruinosus | reverse complement strand
TTCTTAAATAATGTTATTACAAGCTATTGATTTCTACTTTTGGAATGGAGTTCATAATAAAATGCTAAGATGAAACTGTCCTGGCCCAAAATTCCTCTAATCATCAATTTTATAATCAATAATTTCAACTTCAAAAATATCATCAGATATTTTCAAACATGGGTGGGGAAAAAGTACATGAATTGAATAAATGTTAGTAATATAATTTGAAATATTTTTGAGTCAAGGTATTACAATAAAATAATATTTTTTACATATTCCTTTTGAAGTATGCTTTCTTTTATCATATTGTCCTTTTGTTTAGGAAACATTCATCTCAGTTTTTTTTTAAACTATTTTTTAATATTTTATTTATTTATTTATGTGTATGAATGTACTGTCTGCATGTATGTCTGTGCACCCGTGTCGTGCGATGCCGCGGAGGTCAGAAGAGGGTCTCGGATTCCCCTTGAACTGGAGTTCTCCTGGAATTGGAGTTACAGACGGTTCTCAGAAGCCATGTGGGTGCTGGGGATCGAACCCGGGTCCTCTGCAAGAGCGGTCAGTGCTCTTAACCGCTAGGCTATCTCTCCAGCCCCTCATCTCAGTTTTTTAAAACATTCACGAAAATCTTTGTAAAGGGATTCCTTTTATGTTTATTTATTTTTTATTCTTTGGTCTATTTGAAACAAGGTTTCTCTGTAGCCCCACTTGGCCTGGAACTCAATATGTAGACCGAGATAGCCTCTCTCTCACAGAAATCCACCTGGCTCTGCCTCCCACATGCTCAGACTGAAGGCAAATGACATCACCTCTGGCTTCCTTTTTTATCTTTTAAATATATGTATTTATTCACATGAATGATCTGTGTTAGTTCATGTGTACCACCCACTACAAGACCTCGCAGAGGCCAAAAGAGAGGGTTGGATGCTTTAGAATTGGAGTTGCAGACAGTTGTGCACTTGGAACCCAATCTGGATCCTCTTCAATGTCAGTAACCATTCTTTTCTTCTCTTAGATTTTATTGAGCTTTTGAACATTTCATACAACAGTTCTTAATCAAATTATACCCCCTTCCTTATCCATGCCCCACCAGACCTTATGCATTCTGTAAGCATTCTTAACCTTTAAGACCCCCCACAAAAGGATTTTTAAAAATAACGAATTGATGGACTATGAATAAATATAGAGAAAAGTAATATGTTAAAAGTTAAATCTTCAGGGCTGGAGAGTTGGCTCAACAGTTAAGAGCATTAACTGCTCTTGCAGAGGACTCACATCTGGCTCCCAGCATTGACATGGCACCTAACAACCATCAGTAACTCCAGTTCCAAGGATCTGATGCCATCTTCTGACCTCCATGAGCACTGAATAACATGGGTACACTTACATACAGGCAATGCACTCATACATATAAATTAATATAATCAAATGTAATAAATAAAAATTAACTCCATTCATGAGCTAAAGTGAGGAGAAATGGAGAAAATATGTAATTCTGGAATCATAAATTGAATTTGATTGTCAATCTTGATTATTTCAATCAAGACCTTTTATTAGCTGTGGAAAAAACAATTTTCAGCAGAATATAATGGAAAAGCTATAAACTGTTCTTAAGAAATGAATCAGAGGAGAACCACATGAAAATTATTTCAATTAGAGCACAAGTTTGATAATGATTTTAAATTGCCTTTGTTTCTGGCAAATTCGAATGGTCCGCTCTGACCAGTTCTGCTCTCCCACTGTCATTTCTGAATAGATTTAAGTGTCAGGGCTATAGTAACATTAAATGATTCTTATCTCTCTACTTAATGATGCTTTGAAAGGCCTAAAAGATGATGTGATTAGATTTTGTACAGGTGCTATAAAAATGAGCACGTATTACCATTGTTTAGAGAACAAAGAAAAACTAAAGCATTTGAATAGTTAGTTTTACCATATTTTATCTGATTAAACTAGGTTTTGCAGTGATGATTTAGTTAAAATTTATTTACTACTATAGATAATTTTACTAAAAATGAACGTGGAAAACCAGGATCAGCACTCTTCCCTCCCTTCTCTCCAGATTTTACTTTCTTCTGTCCAAAGTGATACATATTCAAATGGAATCTTGACATAACTCATCCTTTGACAAATCATATATTAGAACATTTATTCTTCATGCTCTCTTTTCTACCCTATTAATTCTTCAATGTCTTAGTTTCAAATAGAGAATGAGCTAAAGGTTTGGAAGTTCTGTGTGGCATATTAGAAAGATTCTTGAAGTACAAAATTAAAAATATATTTCCCAAGGTTAGGAAAGAATTCAGTCTACAGCACAACTGGGAAATGAATCTGTGTCTTTGACTCTATATTTTATGACATTCAAACATATTTGTCAACCGGTTTTCTTTACAACTATCTTGAGCAATTTCTTTGAAATAAGAACTAGATTTTATTAATGCACTAATCTCTTATTTGTGAACATCAGGGTAAAATATTTACACATCCAAGATACATTTTTGAGTTTAAATTTAATGATTTAAACATCATCAAAAAGAATTAGAGTTTGAATGATAAAACATCCCAAAATTGGGGCAACTTTAAGGTAAAAATTGAAGACTGCATTGACTACATGAATATAACTCTTTAATTAAATATTCTTCATTACTTTTATGTTGCCAACTTTTCACAAGCTGCTAGAACAATACATGAATTTAGTAATTGTAAATCAGGTTTAAACCATCCATTATGTTTCAGAAAAGGCACTGAATATGATATCTATTTTATGCATTATGTTTCAAGATTTTATGTATTTTATGTGAGTATTCACATATTTTGCAAATGCTTGAATAAAACTTTAGGAATACTGGAAACTCAATTAAGGTTATGTGACTATAAGATGACATATGTATGGTGGATGAGACCTCATGATTTCCATGCCAGAATTGTTTTAATAATTTTAGTTCTTTGGAAGAAATTAAACCTAATTATTTTGATATATCAATATTAAGTACTTCATTGGAAACTATTAATTTCCTGAGGTAAAGTCATATATATTTACTTAACTATGCCTCCTTTTTTCTTAATCAGAGCTCAGCTGAGGTATAGCCCTTGGTCAAAGCTGACTTCCAATTTTGAATTGACTTTTAAAATTGAATTAGGCTTAAAGACAACCTTTTATATTACTTTGATTAATGATTCATAATGAAAATGTGAGGCTGGTGGGAAGTCCTTTGGGAATAGTCTGCTTGTAGATGAAATTGGACCTACACTGTGAAACATAACGATGGTAGAGATTACCTGCAGGATGTTCTTCTGTGCATTTACTGAGTTTGGTGCTCTCGTTACAAGGAAGACTTTTTTACTCATTTTTCTTCTTTTTATGTATATATTTTGTTATGTATTTATATTCATATGTGTGGGTGAGGAGGCATATGTGTGTGCATTATTTCTGAATATACATATGTGCACATACATGCAGAGGCCTGAGGTTGATTTGGGGTATCTCCCTCGGTTTTTTTCTACCCCACATGCTGAGGTAGTTTCTCTCTTTGAAACTGGTTTTGCATTTGCTCAACAAGCACTTTTCTAGATGAGACATCTCCTCAACCCTAAACATTCTTTGGACAGAATCTTAGGGTTCTCACATTAATTCATTATATATCGAGTTTATCTTAGATGTCATAATCTCTTAAATAAGAAAGTCCTTTCTGTAAATCGTTATAGGTTCCACTTAAAAATGATGAAATCAGGCACTTAGTAGAAAGTAAGAAATTTTAAAATTCCAAAAATACAAAGCACTTCCTGAAAGAAAATTTTGATTATATGAGTGTGTGCTCTGTGGTTTGATTTATTGCATAATACTAGCACCTCTGTTGCTGAGATAAAAGGAACAAGGATTTTGAAGCTAGCCTGAGATGCCTTAGAACCTGTTCCTCAAATCTCAAATGCAAACCAAACTAAATTAATAAAAATGTATTTCCATAAATTTTGCTTTCTTCCTAAGAGAATTGCCTTATTTTCATTGGGATTGGGCACTTGAAGCATTACTCATAATAGGATCTAAGAATGAAACTCCCAAGGAGATTTTAAACTAATATTTGTTATGTATATGATCAACCTATCCCTATGAGCCATATTCAACTGAGAATTATTTCCTTTAAAATGTAGTTAATAAAACTTGTGATCTATGTAAATTAAGACAGGAAGTATGTCTTCAAATTGCAATTTTGTTAATTTGCAATATTTTAGCTTTAATTACTAGTATGCTTGGTATGGAGTTTGGAAGGATTATTCCTAGTGAAGTTTTAAAATAAGTTGTTTTTCTCTGATATGCTTGGGATAAATTGAGACCTATTAAACTGCTGGTTAATATATTGTTCCTTGATTTTTAATATTGAGGAATGTATGCTGCTGATAAACCTCTGTTAAATGGATTGGTATTTTGAGGTATGTTCATGGAATGATAAAGGAGTCTTTCACCATATGCCACAGCTTGCCTCCCTGTGATTAGCGGATGTGGTTTTAGATTGTACACACATCCTAGTTCTCATTAATACTGATGAATGAATATATGTACCCTAGTGCCTTATGAAATCTCATATGTTTAATGGATTAGCGTCTATTTTGGTGCCTTCAGATAAATGAGAATTTTATTTCATGCTTTTTAGAATAACAAACTGAAAATATTAATTGTGATGTTTGTAGGGAGAATTGCATCCCCGTGCTCTAAGCTATCATCCTATCCCTTTCTTTAATGCCTTTTCATGGAATTATCACTGTTAATAATAAGTTTGGAATGAGTCCAGTCTCATTGATAATGTTTTCATATCAAATGATGATAGACTTGCTTTCTCCGTTTTATTAAAATTGTCATTGTTTTTATCTAATATCAGTCTTAATCTTTGTGTCAATGGACATGGTTCTCCATGTGTTAATGACAGACTTGTATCTCTTGTGCTCTTAGTATTGTGTCTTTCACTGTCCTAGCACTCTAGTTCAGCTGTGTTAGAAATCTGTTGCTTCTGAGTGAAAATGAACCAGAATAGCTTAAGTATACCAGAGTATTTCTCTTGTCAATCACTGTCCTCTTACTGGCAAAATTCACCCTCAGATTACGTTATTTTTCAAAGCATAAGTGGGCATAAGTGGAGCTCTGATCCTGATCTGCCTCTGTCCCTTCCTCTCTGCAGTATATAATGAAGTTGTTCATGACTCTCAGAACTAATTGTTGAAAACAGGGTGAAATCTAAAGGTTTTAAGCTTAATCTATTCTTTTCTGCCTTTTATTTCTCCAAACATTTTTTGAGCTCAAAATTTTCATATATTTATCAATTTTGATAGCTAGTAGTAAAATGGGGTTTTTCCTATTTTAAGATCGAGTGGATTACTTGCTTTGCAAGGTAATTCTAAGATAGACATTGTGGGGAATCAAATATTTCTGATTATACTTAGGTTAGAATTTTTCCTTAGAATCCATGCTGCTTTTCAAATATAGCCAGGCGTGGTGGTGCAAACCTTTAATCCTAGCACTTGGGAGGCAGAGGCAGGTGGATCTTTGTGAGTTCAAGGCCAGCCTGGTCTACAGAGTGAGTTCCAGGACAGCTGGGACTACAGGGAGACCCTGTCTCGAAAAGACAAAAAAAAAGTAAGTAAAAACACATTTTTAGCCATAAGATTCTTCTTTTTTTCAACTCCTGAATTATTTAGTAAAATACAGTTTCCATTTTGCTATTAAGGTATTTCATTTTTCCATTTTCTTTGTGTATTGACAAAGGATTTTTTTTTAATTTTCGGTATTTTTGCCAAAAGTGTCCACTTAGACTCCATATTCACAGATAAATATTTGCAGTGTACTCACTTTTAAATATCATCTTCCTGAGTCATCACTGAATGTTTTGAAGTTCTCTCTCTATTTAGATGCCTCTACACTTTGAAAAGTCTTAGGGGACATGATGACACCCACGCTCTATCTGAAACACAGACTTTTATCCTCTCCTATAAAAGATTGTGTTTAATCATTAAAACAAGCACCATATTTAATCAATTCAAAATAACATAATGGTTCATTTTTCTTTCTTCTTTGTTTTTTGAGTAGCTTGTATACTCTGGAAATCAATGCTTTGTCAGAAGTATCTGCAGTGAAGGTTTCCTCCCACTCTGTGGGTTTTCTCTTCACTTCCTTTATTGTTTCTTTTGATGTACAGAAGCTTTTGAGTTTAATGAGGTCCCATTTGTCAATTGTCGATCTTATTTCTTGTGCAGCTGCTGTCTAATTTAGGAAGTTTTTTCCTATGCCTATGTCTTGTAGTCTGCTGCCAAGTTTTTCTTCTATCACCTCCAGAATTTTGGGTTTCACGTTGAGGTCTTTGATCCATCTGGAACTGACTTTTGTACAGGGCGAGAGGTAGGGGTTTAATTTCATTCTTCTACAGGTGGTGATCCAGTTTTGCCAACGCCACTCACTGAAGATGCTGTCTTTCCTCCATTGTGTCTTCTTGGCCTCCTTGTCAAATATGAGGTGGCTGAAATTGTATGATCTCAGGTTTGGATCTTCAATTTGATTCCATTGGTCAACAGGTCTGTTTTTGTGCCAATACCAAGCTGTTTTTATGACTATAGCCCTGTAGTATAGCTTGATGTCTGGTATAGTGATCCCCCCTGTATTGATCTTTTTGCTCAGGGTTGTTTTGGCTATTTGGGGCCTTTTGTTTTCCAAATAAAATTGAGGATTTTTTTTTTCAAAGCCTGTGAAGAAGCTCTTGGGGATATGGATTGGGATTGCATTAAATCTGTACACGAGTTTGGGTAGAATGGACAATTTTATTATATTTATTTTCCCAATCCATGAGCATGAGAGGTTTGTCCATCTTCTGATGTCTTACTCAATTTCCTTTTTCAGGGGTTTAAAACTTTTGTTGTAGAGATCTTTGGTGTCTTTGGTTAGGTTTGTTCCTAGATATTTTATTGTTTTTGAGGCTATTGTGAGTGGGAAGGTCTCCTTGTATTATTTCTTCAGTTGCTTGTTGTTGGTGTAAAGAAAGGTTACTGATTTTTCTAGATTTATTTTGTATCCTGCCACTTTAGTGAAGTACTTAATCATTTCTAGGAGTTTCCTGGTGGAGTTCTTAGCATCCGTTAGGTATACAATCATATCATCAGCAAAAAGGGATAGCTTGACTTCCTCTTTTCTGATTAGAACTCCTTTAATTTCCTTTTCTTGCCTTATTGCCCTAGCAAGGGTTTCAAAAACTATATTGAAAAGGAGTGGTGACAGGGGGCAGCCTTGCAGAGTTCCTACCTTTAAGGGGAATGCTTCTGTTGTTTTCTCATTTAGGATGATATTAGCTGTGAGTTTCCTGTATATGGATTTGATTACATTGAGGAATTATCCCTCCAGTCCAATTCCCTCTAGGACTTCAAACACGAAGAGATGCTAGATTCTGTCAAAGGCTTTCTCTGCATCAATTGAGATGATGGTGTGGTTTTCGTCTTTCAGTCCATTTATATGCTTGATGATATTTATTGATTTTCATACATTGAACCATCCCTGAATCTCTGATATGAATCCAACTTGGTCATGATGGATGGATGATCTTCTTGATGTGAGTCTGTATGCAATTTGCCAATATCCTGTTTAGAATTTTGGCTTCTGTGTTCACTCAAAAGATGGAGCAAAGAACTGAATAGAGACTTCACAGAGGAGGAATTAGAGATGGCTGAGAAACATCTTTAAAACTGTTAAACATCACCAGTAATTTGGGAAATGCAAATTAAGACCACTCTAAGATATCATCTCACTCTGATAAGACTGGCGAGGATCAAGAAATCACACGATATCAAGTGCTGGAGAGGTTGTGGGGAAAGGGGAACACTCATCCATTGCTGGTGGGATTGTAAACTTGTACAGCCACTATGGAAAGCAGTGTGGAGAACCCTTGGAAGACTCAAAATGAGCTTGCCATTTGACCGAGTCATACCACTCCTGGGCGTATACCCACAAGACTCTTCTTACTGCAGAAACACATGCATAGCTATATTTATTGCAGCTCTGTTCACAATAGCAAAAAGCTGGAACCAACACAAATGTCTCTCAACTGACGAATGGATAGAGAAAATGTGGTACATGTACACAATGGAGTTCTATGCAGCAGTAAAGAAAGACAACATCATGAACTTTGCAGCTAAATGGATGGAGCTAAGTGTAGTAACACAGTCCCAGAAAAACAAATAACGAATGGTATCCCTCATCTGTGGATGCTAGCACCAATAACCCAGTTGTAAATATTTCTTGTGGAGAGAGATGCATACTAAAAGAACAACAACAGAAAGACTGCATCAGAAAACTGACTGAAATTGTGAATCAGGAGGGGTGGGAGGGGCAAGAGAGGGACACAGGTCTATATTCAATTAATATATATTTAATTGACATGAGTTCAAGAAGTATCCAATTTTGCCCAGACTGCCTACAGTTTACATGATGTTTTAGGACATAGTAAAAGTAAATATGTGTATATTAAACAACATTGGTTTAAAGGTTCTGGTAAAAATGGTAATGCACCTTAGTTAATTGGAAATATAAATTGTTGTCGTCCACATTTGTTTTACTTAAAATCTTTATAAAATTAACTTTGGGATTGGCAAATGCAAATGTTCTCTATAATTTTTCTGTTGTACAATATCATCTTGTAGCATTCTCTTTTACCTGTAGGATGATTTAACTTAAGGAATTAAGTTTGCTTCCCAAGTTAACGACATACAGTCACCCAAAATAGCTTGGGTGAATTTGATGAAATCTGCACCTTGATTCATGCCTACAGGTACATGTACTACAACTGCCTTTTTGAGACTCAAGTTTCAAAAAACAAAAACATAAAATAAAAAGGGGGGATACAGATATATATGAAAACTTTTTGTCAAACATTTTGCAATTCAAATCTTAAAACTAACTATGGGAAAAGATTTGTATGTTCCCACAGGTCAAAACGTCACCAACTTAATGGCTGAGAAAGAAAAGACACAGCTTTGCATTGTGTAGGATGTACCAGGAAGTGCCAGAAGAAAGGTTGGCCTGTCTGAACATTGAAAGGAAGAAAAGCCTCAGACTGCTACAGGCATCAAACCCTTCTGTGGATCCTACTTGTAACGACTATTTATAATGAGTCCTAATGAAACTTACCTTCTAGGTGGCGAAAGTTTTTATATGAGAGATTTTCTTAAATCCTTCATAGAACAAGGAGGAATATGATGATGATGAGGTCATTCTCTAACTGTACATTGGAGCCAACTGTCATAGAGGTAATCTCTTATAAAACCAGTAAAACTGCCTTCTTTAATTGACTAATAGACATAGGAACTGTGAAAAGTTTCGCTATTCAGAACCAAATATAATACTAAAGTCTCCTTAAGCTGTGCAATTAAGCAAATATATCAATACAGGAGAGCTCTGATATCAGCAATGGATTATTCCACCAAGGAGATGTTGGCCAGGGGATCCAAGCTCCCTCCCCGAAAGGTAAAGGCTTCTTGCCTCTAAACTGGGATACCTGCAAGAAGAGAGGTGATAAAGCCCTGCTGTCGAAGACCTGATGTAAGCATGGGAAAGATGTCTTGAGACCACACTTGCAAGTGTACAGTTGGTCTCTGGAATACCAGAGAGTGTTACCAAAGGCCACTAAACCAATAAAGCAAATATAGGTCTCCTTGAGTCAAGCAAGACTCCTTCGTCAGCACCAGCTACACCTCACCTGCCTGGAAATACTGTGCAGCAGTGGCAGCCATATGCCCGTATATCCCAAATCTAATTGGCTATTAGCTCTCTCCTTGGAGGAATAACCCATGGCCAATGCCACAAACTTACATCCTCTAGTGGTTAGATGTTATAAGCCACAATAAGACCCTGTCATATTTTACAGAAAAAAAATGTAATTCATACATTAACATACCATCCAAATATCTTTGTCTATACCGAAGTAACCTACCTTAACAATTAGCACTGTTTAAATACCTATATATCGGGGGCTGGAGTGATGGCCTAGCAGTTAAGAGTGCCGGACCGCTCTTGCGAGAGGACTGGGTTCGATCCCCAGCACCGCACGGATGGCCGAGGAGCTATCTGAGAGAAACTCCCCCCCATTTCCAGGAGAAAAGGAACTCCAGTTTCCAGGGGAGGTCCGCCCCCTCTTCTGACCTCCGTGACATGTGCAAGTCACGGGTGCACAGACGTTGCATGCAGAACAATACATTCATACACTACGGAAATAAAAAAAATTAAATAACTATCATATCTAATTGCTTGTGCTTTCATTAGTAGGATCGAAAGGTTTATTCCTGGACAAACTGTCAGGCCATAAAGAAACAGCCAGAACTGAACCAAGTCCAAAGCAACAGTCGCGAGAGAAGTAGCTGTTTTGCTTCTCGTCCACCTTGCCCCTTTTTTAAGCCTAGGGAACATCTGTGAAAGAGGGGGCATGGTAGGAATTAAGGCTGCGTAGGGGTAAGTGGTGAAACTACAGCAATTAGCCTGGACACTATTTGATCAACTTGATTGTGCATTGAACTAAGCCCCACCCCCCACCCCCCCAGGCTGGATGGTGGGACCCATGGGCTGTGTGGATTTGGGCATGACTGCTTGCAAATTGGTTTTACATGAAGGATGCTTGTACTCATAAATTATTACTTATTGTTAAAAAATGAAAAAAAATAAAAAAATAGAAGGAAAAAAAGAAAAAAAAAACAAAATAGCATAATGATGTTATGACCTCTCGGTGTGCAACTTTCATGGGAGACATGAACAACTGAAGAAACAATTTCAAACAAGTACAGCTTGGTGAAGCTTGGGGTTATGTATAGAGCAATGAGTGACAGTTTACTCACATAGAATGGGTGAAGAACTTGTTGGAAAACAGGTGACTCAAAGGGAGTTGTGTCACTGAGAAACAGCCTGTATATGGATGGATGATGAGTCATGAAATCTGCTTCTCTGGAGCTCCCTGTGAAACTTGCAGGCAGCTTTTCTTTTTTTTCTTATTGATGCTTTGTGTATTTCATACATCATCTTCCAATTCAGTTCAAGCATATTTCCCTTTCCCTTCCCCCCACCCCACCCCACCCCGCAGGCAGATTTTCTTCCACAATTATTTACTGCTTTCATCATCTCAGTGAGTTAGCCTCACGAATCTTGTGAATCATGTGACTTCTGAGTGCTGCTAACTTCCTTTGTGTTTGTGAGTGTCCTTCTGGCCTCTAAGAGGGAATAATTCAATCTATAGAAAATAGCTACTGACTGGCCACTCAACTCCTTCCACTGAGTGCCCTTTACATTCTTTCTGATGATGTTCTCCCAGCCTTGCAGGGATATAGATGTCTGATTATATTTTCTCCTATACATGCCTAATGATTGGTTCACTGAGTTACAACACTTCTCAGTAGCTTAGCTATGAATTTCCATATCTATTACCAATTGGATATAAAGGTGTCCCTCTATGCCTGAGGCTTATCACACCAATAATCTTTGAGTTCAGGCACAAATCCTATAGGTATGCCCATCCGTTCAACAAAGAAGTAGCATATCTCCAAGTATTTTCCAATAACAGAGGCACTCTGAAGGGCAAACTGTCCACCCTCAGGACAAACTTAACTGATTTTTCCTGTACAGCTCTGTCATTCACTCTTCGTTTTGTACATTTTGTGAACTGTTGCTTAGCTTTTACAGTTTTCCAGGAGCTCAAAAATATTTGATTATATCTTCCCTATTCACTCCAGCTTCAAAGGAAGTTTGCTGCCTTCCTTTTTATGATCTGGGCAGTTTTCACCTGTCTGCTACTTCTTTCCACAGGACTTCTTGATAATTTTAGCATTTTATAAGCTTGAACTCTTTTCATATCCAACAGAACTTCTTCCATATTGAAAAGGTCCTGACCCACAATGTGGATCAGAAGTCACTAAAGACTGATTCCAAGGTTTCCACTTAATCGGCTTTCTCAGTGTTTCTGTAAACATGGTCCTATAAGGACAAGTGAAGTGGGGATAAAATCATGCCTCCCCAATACCCATTTCCCTCATTAAGTTCCATCCTCCTTCTATTGTCTTTCAATCCCTGATATTTATGGCAACTTCAGACACAAATATCTGCATGTTCCTAATGACTCAATATAAACAAGTCCATCAGGGACTGATTGCATTCTTGTTACATTAGATTTTGATGCCTTTGTCTGAAAAAAGGATCAGTGGTTTTATTGCTGTTTTTCTGTCTCCTCAGTCTTAGACAGATACCTTCCACCCCTATGTCCCTCACCCTCACAAACAAGGTTGTGAATGCATTTTTATTTCTCATTCAAAAGTCCCAATTTAAGCAGTTCAGATGCACTGTGTTTGCTGATTACTAGGTTTCCCATAATAGACTATTATTGCGCCACCTTCTATCTGTTGGATCATGGGTTTTTAATCTCTGTTAAGAGCTGGACCTGAGGAACATCTTCTACCACTTCTACTTATCTTTTCTTTTCTTACTGTCTGATTAATCTCATGGGTCCTAAATGTTTAAATACCAGGGGGTGCTCCTTAGAACTGATCTAATTTGATCTGTCTTTCTTTACAATCCTGCCAACTGCAAAGAAATATCAAACTGACACTTCCATTTTGACATCTGTTTTTTTTCTACTGTTCCTGCCAAATCAGAAGTTAACATGGAGGAGAGCATCTGCATTTTTCTCTCCAATTACTCCCTTATATGGGCAAGATCTCTCTGGGAAGACAAACGAGCCTCAGCTGTTTGTCCTAATGTCCACATCACAGTCTGCTTATGATCCTGCCCTCTATGTGCTACTTTTAGACACTGCATACACTCTCTAGTCCATTTGCCATTTGAAAGGCATCCACGTACTGTTGTCATAGATTCCATTCATCAAGAAGGCATGTCACCCCATAATAGCAAAGATAAAATACCCATTCTGAGATTCTTTCAAAGGATGCTGTAGTATCATATGGCTCAGCCTTGGTTATATGCCTTACCAGCCATAACAGGAAGCATGCAGCTGCCACTAAGGCAAGGAGATACACATCTGCTATCACATGGGGAAAGGCAGCCATATCAGAATCGTCCCCACTGATGATCAATCCAACCTCAGTTGGATCAGCCTTTGTTGTTGGTCTTTCCGCACACGCGGAAGTAGCCGTGCAACTTCTCTGAAACTTTTTGGCTTTGTGAGTCCCTGCTTGGACACCAATTGTGTCGCATGACTTTCCATAGGGAAATGTCAGCAAAAAATTGATTACATCAGATAAGGCACTGATGACAACAAAAGAAGCTATTCTACCCAAATGTAGTTTGGTTAATTGGTGAGTTTAATAGGCTTACTCTCAGAAGCATGAGTTAGGGGATAGTTACAAAAGGATGGGGGACTCAAAGGAAACTGTATCACTGAAAATCCATCTAGGTATAGGTGATTACCCATGAAAGCTACCTCTGTCAATCTCTTTGTCCAACTTTCTGCAGATCCATAGAAGTCTCTGCCCCAGAAATTGTCTGATTTCTTATAACTTTCTGAGCTTTCCACCTTTCTCCTAACAGGAATGGTTAAGTCAGGATGAAATAGATACACAGTACCACCCCTATTAATCAAGTATGAGGAAGATTATATAAAAAGATTTTCAATTTTTCATTGATTTGATGTAATGTGTTGAAAATTATCTTAATACTTATTTACTTAGAATTGTTGATTTTACTTTCATAATAGTTCTATTATAATAATAAACATTGAATGACATGATCATTATTAATTACAATAGTAAGAAATTTAGCTATCGCCTATTACAAAGAAGAAAATTTGAAAAGTAACCCATAATTAAGAAAATGGATGGTATGCATCTCTGAATATGCAATGTGAAATAAAGTGAATCACACTATATATTTTCCTGATAATGACGAAGTGAATATCAGTTGACACTTTGCTTGTACTTAATGTTCATCGGGATTGCAAATATTCCATCCTGTTCTCTCCCTCCTGATATTAAGATGGAGACAGAGGTAAAGAAGCCACATAGAAACTGTGAGGATCATAGTATCATAGCGAATGTAAAATCTAAGGCCCTGTAAACACATGCAGATAGCACTGCATGGCAGTGTTTCTCACATTAGTTGTTTCTTCATGTGACCAACATTCAAGGTATTATCTTTTGGCAAACTGGCTAAATCAAAAAGAGAAACAGTGTCAAAAACATATCTATATGACAGAGGCCAATGTGCAAGCCAGCTAAGTTCTGATCTCAAGGGAACTGAGAGGCAGAGGGGTAGCTTTTTTTCACATGGTAAAGTCACAGGTTTCAGATTTTGAGAAAGACATTCCTGGATTTTAAAGAAACCAAAGGCTTTCAAAGAGACTTACACATAGCAAAAATAAGGTGAGAAAATACTACGTGTTTCCTAAGGTAAAGCTGTCAGGAAATGAAGAGGGAAAATTCTTCCTACATTTTCAACAAGGAGAATCAAGACTCTTACTTGCTATTTTTATTTTTCCAGAGAGTTTTTACTCATCTATCCCTCCAAGTGTACCTTATAACAAATAAAAATCAAAATAATTTAAAATAAAACTCTTAAAAGTTTGATGTAAATATTTAATTAACAAGAGCTCTTATTTATAGACATTCTTCTGCATGAAGAATATAGATTGCAATTATATTTTACATAATGGTAGGAGAGCAGCAGTGATTAAAATTAAAGTAAAAATGTTAACCTGATATTGACATTTCAGACAATACTGTGATGTTCATGTTACCTTTGAGTAACTCAGTATTCAGCCAAAAGAGTATATGAAGCTGAGAGCAAGAAGTGAGGACTTGGTTCCTCTTGAGGAACTGACAACAGATATCAGTGATTTGTAATACTGGAACTAGGCTCCACTGGAAAAAATAAAAACTAAATGAACAAAGACCAATTTATCAAGCTCGACTGTAGCAATTTCCATAGCTCTGTGAAGCGAAGCTTACAGTGACACACAGAACATGACTATCTAATTAACATGGCATCAGCAGTTGCATTTCTTTAACTATGCAATTACATTTTGCTGAACACATTAAACCTGACTGCTGAGATGCCTCTATATAGATCAAGTCATCTTGAAATCTGTTGCCATATTGTATGCATTATGTATACATTTCAATCACTGGGAATTAGATTTCAGAAAACAGAATGTATTTCTCAATAGAAAATTCAACATAACATTTATAAAATAGTGGAGTCCAAGTTCTATTGCAAGAACTTATAATTAATAAATATTTGTACCTTTTGTATTCAACAGTAATATCTGTTGATATCTTGTTTAATATCCTTTATCATTAACATCAACATATCCATTAATAGGTAAGGTAAGCATTTTACATCCTTAGAGAAAAAATAAACATTGATCTGAAAATTCTTCAATCTACAATCATTAGAAAACAATGCTAATGTTTAATGTATGAATTTAAATCATATTATAGATATGTTGTTTTTACATATAATTTCTTCAATGGCAGTCAGAAGATCCCTTGCAAATTGGTTTTACATGAAGGATGCTTGTACTCACAAATTATCACTTATTGTTAAAAAAAATGAAAACAAAACAAAACAAAAAAGCAGAGAAAGATGCAGAAAACTTACAGCAGAATACATGATCTGGGATGGGTAGGGGTGGGGTGGGGGGAAGGGAAGGGGATATATGCCTGAACTGAATTGGAAAATGATGTATGAAATACACAAAGCATCAATAAAAAAATTTTTAAGTAAAAAAAATAGTTATTTTTCATAGAGAAATATGGATAGGACTTATTATTTTTCAAGATTCTGCACTTCGAAGTTTGAGATGTGCTAGCTTACTACTTTGGTCTTTAAATACCTGGACCCAAGCATCTGCACAGCTTGACACTTGTTGGAAATACGACTTTATACTAGGGTAGCAGTGCCTGTCTCGCCCCAGATTCTATCACCCAGCACAGAACAAATACTGAAAAAAACAACAGAGCAGAAGAACAAAATAGAAAAGAGAAGAGAAAACAAAAAAGGGGAAAAGAAAAAGAAATGATCTCTTCAGGCTACCCACACATAATAAGTACAAACCTATCCAAGGAGGGCACCAAGCCTCTCAGGTGACTCTGACATATGCTTTTGCTTGAGAACCACCATTTTCTAGCAAGACAATTCATGTCTCTACATTCAAATCCCAGTCACCTAGGGAGTTAAAATACAAACATCAAATCTCTGAAAACATGCTGAACCAATAGAATCAAAATCCAAGGATGCCAGGAAGATACAGTGAGGTGCTAGGGTTGTTTTCAAGCTTCTCATGGATTTAGTATCCGGTGAGTATTGAGAACCACTGCTCTAGTTAAATATATTTTTATTGCTTGTTAACAACTAACAAAGACTTTAAATGATAAATGTATTCCAGCAAATTCCACACCTATCAGCCATTAGTGGGGTTAGGAAAAGGCAATACATAATCAAATGTCAATAGGTAAAAGTTTAGAACCATCTTATGTGGTTTAACAATCTGTTCTTGACGTCTAACTGACATTTCCTTAGCACTTACTTTCTGAGAAGAGCCTAAAAGTAGTCTCATAGTGACTGCCTACAATTCTGAAAAGGAGATAATAGCCCCGATTATACATTTAGGCAAGTTGAGACATCCAGAAAGTCAAGCAATTTGCTCAAGGTATAAACAACCATCAGTTTTCTGGTGTTTGGCACACCAAACCACCTAACCCTTAAATACCATCTCATCCTTGGTTCCCGTGGTCCCTGTTTCAGCATCAGTAGTGTCATGTGATAATTTTTCCTTTGGAAAATTAAGCAGACATCTATTCATCCAAGAGAAAACACTGATAACCAGATAAGCACCAGACTTTTGAACAAAAGAAAACTCCAGTCAAGATTAGCTTAATGAACTAATGAGTTCATTGAGGTTCCTTACAAGAGTATGTGTGACAGGTTAGTTACAGGTGCGTGAATTACTCAAAGATAGCTACATCACTATTCCAGCATCATTGAGATTTCAGAAATCTGCAGTTCTGATTGACTGAACACCTTCATTTAAGAAGTTATATGTTTTCTTTTTATCAAACCTTGCATTGTTATGCAATATTCATAGTGAATATTACCATTTGATACATAAGGGAAACGGGAAGCACAGTGAAGGTCACATGACTAGATTTCTTGGGACTGGAATTAAAAGCCAAGCAATTCTTCTCCTTGAAACTTATCTGAAGTTTAGGAGATAAAGTTACTTTTAAAGGCAGAACACTAGTGACCCAGAGTTGTCAAGGTGTTGTGGTCAGGACCCCTGCAGCCTTTCACAGGTGACACTAGGCTCACAAATCCAATCCTGAATGCATGAATGGCTCTTTGCTTGCTTTTAAACTGTGCTGTTTTCCTCTCCTCTGCAGTAGGGAGCATGTCTTGGCATAACAAGAGATAAACCAGGCTGCTCGCGAGACAGATTCGGTCTGGTGAACTGCTGCCACTTTGGTCCACTTCTCCAACCCAGTGCAAGGCCTGGGTTGGAGAAGTGGACATGAGAAGAACAGGTCATGACACCTGTGAAGTGTTGAGTGATGAACTGATTGGAACTTCCTGCTATTTCGGTATTAGCAGTGGTGAATAATGAATGTTTCAAATGCTCAGTGCCACATCTGTCTTTTGTACCCTGGCTAGGGCTGTCTTCCCTATTTGGTACTAATATCCTCTTGAAGGAAGTTCTTTTTAAGTAAAAATTCTCCTAGGCAATCACTATTCGTGTCAATTACAGGATGTTTCTTTGATGTAAGTTCAGTTGTCTGGTGCTTATCAGGGTGACTGGGGTATGAGAATGGAGTCTCTTCCTCCAGAGTATAAGCGGGTGGGTGGCAACTGGAACTTGTGAAGGTGGAGGACGGACCAGAGTGCCAAGGTTCTCTGCTGCTCAGCATCGGTCCACAGCTTTGTGCTCAATTTTGGCTTATATTTCTCCCTTTCTCTTCTACAAACTTGCTTTAGCAAATTTTGTTTAGTTGAGATCGGTTTCTATACACACTGCCCACTCATATCTAGTATATTTCATGGTTCTATTTTCTGTTGCTAATATCACACCACACATTGGGTAAATTAAAAGCTTATATTGCCTTCAATTTCTGGTTCAAGCCCAAGGTGCAACATCTGGTGATGGAATTTCCAGACTCCCTAGATTGTTCAGGAAATCGTGGTAAAAGGAAGGAAGCAATTAAACACACCCTTCTAGTCAGTCACAGGATTACTACACTGATGGCTTTACCTAATCAACTCCTACAGGAACATTCCCTGCCCACACATATAATATATGGATTGCATATTCTCCCTTTTAATACCTGACAGTGGGAAATAGATTCCAATATGAGTTTCAGATGGACAAAGTATATTCAAACCATGCATGCAGCTGGATATTGACAGATGGCAAAGTAGATGGAAAGAGGAAAGCTTATTGAGAAAAAGCATTTCCTTCAGCAGAGTCAGCTGGGAATCTCTATTTTCTCTTCTGTAGAGCACTATACTCATCTCCTGGGATTTATCTGATTATCTCTTTTAACCTTCTTAAAATGACATTTGCACATGCCTTTACAATTTTTTTTATTTATTTTTTATGTATATGAGTGGACTGTCTGCATGTAGGTTGGTGCACCCATGTCATGCAATACTGCGGAGGTCAGAAGAGGGTGTCGGATTCCCCTGGAGCTGGAGTTAAAGACAGCTGTCAGCCACCATGTGGGTGCTGGGGATTGAACCTGGGTCCTCTGCAAGAGCAGTCGGCGCTCTTAACTAATAGGCCATCTTTCCAGCCCCAACATTTTCGTATGCCTTTAATCCCAGCATTCAGGAGGCAGAGGCACACAGATCTCTGTGAGGTCAAGGCTAGCATAGTCTACACAGTGAGTTGCAGGGAGACCCTTGTCTCAAAAACACCAATAAATGACATTTGATTTGTTTAATGTCAATACAGTAATCTCTGCTTTTATTATATTTTTATTTTAAATACTTTAATTATTATTTTCACCTTATGTGCATGAGTGTACTGCCTGCATGGATGTCACCGCACGTGTGTTGTACAATGAATTTCCTCAGAGATGAAAGAGGGCATTGAATATCCTGGAGCTGGAGTTATAGATGGTTGTTCGCTGCCATGAGTGTGATGGGAATTAAACCTGGATACTCTGCAAGAGCAGAGTATCCATATATAATCCATATATAACCATATATAAATCATTGTTATAAAAATCTGGCTTTGATCAGAGAAATTAATATATTTATATTTAGAATAACTTCTGATAAGGATAAACTGAGGTTGTGTCATGTTTTTATTTGGTGTTCTAACTGCGACGGACTTTTTCAGTGTCGCTGTGTTAACACTGGATGACCTCAAACCTGTGTCCTCTGCTTTCACCTCTTGAAGGTTGGGATTACAACACATTCCAGTGCATCCTCCTTCTTATTTACCTTTGTGTATCTTTCATGTTGCTCTCATTTACTTTGCATTAAGATCTGTCAGCCAATGTTTGCTGAAGAAAGAATATTAATCCCATGCTAGATATTTATTACAAGCATTTGTTTTTTATTTAGTGAATAACTAAGTTCCAAGAACAAGTAGCTCAGCTATTTCAACTGACAATTGACAGACCCTTCCCCATTGCCAGGCTACAGGTACAAAGTGGAGCTAGTCACCAGCATCAGTTCCAACAGAGATGAACACAAGACTGGAACCACCAACTGTTGTCTATGTGTTTCTCCAATCTGTCAAAGCCATAAGGTATTCATAAAGTTCTCCTGGAGAAGAGAGTAAGCATGACTTTATCTTAGTTATTCATGAAAACTATGGAGCTTTCATTTAGCCACTTCTATGATCAAGAACACTGATGTCAAGTGAACAATAACAGGTTTAAAGGCCTCAAAGCTTCCCAGAAAATTCTAATTCAGCTGTGGATGTTGAGAGGACACCTCAGTCCAGTGCCAGAAGCCACTCCTATTATCACGGCCACCTTGGCTCTTTCTATTCCATAGATTAAATACTCCTGGAGGATTCCATTTGCACAGCATCATCTTCAGATAGACCTTGGATTACCTGGTCTCGACCCACTCTACATACTTTTGCCTATCTTCCAGTTGCTCTCAATCAGCTATAGAAGGAACATCAACTTCTCATGACAGCCAGGGAAGGCAGACCCAGTGTAACTGTTCAGAACAGCAACATGACCAAGGAAAAAGTTTGGGGATGGGAGGTAGGGAGGCTATGTGTATGAATGACTGGTTGTGTAAGCACCCCCTCTCCATCCTCATCCTCTTCCTCTTTCCTCCCTAGGATTTTGTTTGTTTCTTTGCTTATTTGCTTAAAACTTTTTTAAAAATAGTGTATTTCTCTACAAGGGATTAATCCAAGGTGAAACCTCGAAGTCTTAGGTTTTTCCAAGTTTATACCTTTCCCTGGGCATTTGGTGACTTTTTAAATTGTCCAGCATATGGAGCTACATTTGTATGTCTTTATTTTTAAATGTTTTTATACAAAAAGAGGAAGAAAGGTCATGTATATGTGGGGGAAGAGGGCCTCAGGTTGTTGAACCATCTGAAACTCAGGTTAGTGATAAGAGAGTCACATGTAGCATTTTCCTCAACCATTGCAATCAGAAACACCAACAACCACCATGGACCCTTGATATTTGGAACACAGGTTATTGCTGCCCACTCGACTCTTTAAAGGGATATACATATACTCCAGAAATGTTTATAGAGCTGCCAGGGGGCTGTGAGTTGTGGAATGAGAAACTTCTACAATGTTAAGCATTGAATAGAAATAAAATGCCATGATGTGAAAAGTATGTAAGATTCAGTTGAATGTAATAAAAATGTAAAATAAAAGTAAAGTGAAATAAAATAACCTCACCTGCCCCATATAACTTTTGCAGATTGTATTTTGTCATAAACTCTGTGCACAGGAAATGCGGTATAAAATGCAGTAAGAAATTTGATGTACAAATCTACTAAGAGATACTAAATTTTTAACGCATATTTTATTGAATTTTTGTGGCTTTCACAGAACACTTCTTCATTTTTTTTTTTTTGATCTTTTCAAGACAGGCTCTCCCTGTGGCCCCAGCTGTCCTGGAACTCACTCTGTAGACTAGGCTGGCCTTGAACTCACAAAGATCCACCTGCCTCTGCCTCCTGAGGTCTAGGATTAAAGGCATCTGCCACCACGCCTGGCTAACCAGAACACTTCTTAATCATATTTAGACCCCTCCCATAACTGCACCCCTCCAAAGCCTGCCAACAGGATTTAATGTATTTTGTCATATATGTAAGGGCCTATTGAGCCAAGTTTGTGTACCCAGAGGTTTCTTCAGTGTGAGTTCAGCCACTGGAGACTGTCTAGTGCATCTAGTGTCACTCCCTTAAAGATCAACTCTCCCTCTCCAAATAGTAATCTGATGCCTGTAGTTCCTTTGCTAATGTTGGGGCTGCCAGGCCTTTTCCCAGTTCTTTCTTGTTCTTTTTTGTCTGACTGAGTTTGCATTGGTCTTCCAGATGTCACCATTACTGTAATTTCCCTGAGCAAGTTCCCAGTTGCCTGGAAGATTATTTTATTATCGTCATGTTCCACCTTTGGCTCTTAAAATCATTTCAAGCCCTCTTCCACAATGGCCCCTGAGCCCTGGGTTGGTGAAGTTTAATAAGGAGTTTTATCCAGAGACATGCATTCTACAGGCTCTTGTTCTCTATACTTTGGCCATGTGGGCCTTTCTTTGTGCTGTCACATATCTAGGTAAATGTAATTTCTTATCGTATTTTAAGTATGGATCTTTATATTTACAGAATAATTGTTTTAAAACTGTACTTATTCATTGTGTGTGTGTGTGTGTGTGTGTGCACGCGCATGCATAGGCCCCCATGTGCACATATGGTGGTCAGAAGACAACTTAAAAATTATGTGTATGAATATATTGCATAAATATATGCAAGCACACTCATGTAGAGCAATACCCATAGAGGTCGGAAGCAGGAATTGGATCCCTTGGAACTGGAGTTACAGTTGGTTGTTAGCCACTGTGTGGGTGCTGCTGCTTTTGCAGAAAATCTGGAAAACCCAGGTTTTCTGCAACAGCAGCAGGTGCTCATATCTGTTGAACTATCTCCAGCAAGGAGAAATGAACTTTGGGGAGTTGGCTCTTGCGCTTTAGGTGTCATGTAGCTTGTTGAGGAAAATTTGCTCTCGTTTCTACCAGGCTGCATTCTCCCTGCTAGTTGACCCACAGGAGTGGTAGGATTATAGGCTTGAACCACTGCATTGAATTTAGGTTTCTGGCTTGTGAAGCAAGGGCTTTTACCTGCTGAACCAACATAATTGCCAACTGCATTCAAGTTAACTGAATGCTGACCAAATATGCTGAACATACAGAAAGCATATACTGTGATATTGCTAAGATTTCCTCTTGACAGAAGTGAACATGTTTTCTTTTTCCTTTTTCTATTGAACTTTTGTGTACATTTCATTCAATAGCTTTTAGTCAAATTTAGCACTTTGGCCCATGTATCACCCTCCACCCCCGACCCCTGCTGGACTGCGTGCATTCTGCTATCCATGTTAAGTCCTATCCAGTCAAACATCTCTACCCAGATGTCCTTCAGTGCAAATTCACCAACTGGAGTCTAGTCTGCCCATCTAGTGATCATAAGTAAGGTCTACTCTCCCTCCCTCAGCAGTAATCAGTCTCCAACAGTTCCCAGGCTAGGGCCAGAGGCCTCCCATTTCCATTGTTCCACTCTGGGTCATTGTCTGATTGAGTTGGGATGGGTCTTGTGGCCAACACCACCATTGCTTCAAGTTCACATGCACAACTTTCCAATGCCCTGAGAGCCTATTTTTCCTATGTTTGTGGACCAACCCTGATTCTTAAAAACTTTCCACTTCCTCTTCCACAATGGTCCCTCAGCTGTAAGTGAGGTCTGATATAGCAGTCCTATGCAGAGACACAAACTCTACAGTCATGCATGCTCTAAAACATGGCCAATTGTGGTCTTCTGTGTGCATCACACTTTGCTGTATAAAGGAAGCTTTGCTGGTGAGAGTTGAGGGATGCACTAGAATTTTCTCTATCCCCTGTTCCTCTGTATTCCATGAGACTCAGGTGTAGTGATTCCACTGTAGATATACTAGGGCTGGGCATCTCTCTCAGACATGTATTCTTTGATTGCAAACAGTTATGGAACACTGCAGTATCCTGCACCTGCTGCAAAATAGAAGCTTCTTTGATTAATAGTGTATAATATACTTGTCTGTATATATAAGTATTCATGGTCCTGGTTCTTGGTGTTACATTAAGATATATACTCACCCATGTTTATATCAGGTTTTCAGCAGCAGGGCCTTATCGCCTCTCTTCCTGCAGATATCCCAGTTTGGAGGCAAGGAGCCTTTACCTTTTGTGGGGTCTTGGATCCCCTGGCCAACATCTCCTTGGCAGAATAATCCATTGTTGATGTCAGAGCTCCTGTATTAATATATTTTGCTTAAGTGCATAGCTTAAGGAGACTTTAGCATTGTATTTGGTTCTGAATAGAGAGTAATCCCCCTCACAGTTTCTATGTCCATTAGTCAATCAAAGAAGGCAGTTCTACTGATTTTACAAGAGAATACCTCTATAACAGCTGGCTCCAATCTACAGCTGGAGAACGACCTCATCATCCTCATATTTCTCCTTATTCAGTAGGATCCAGAGAGGGGCCTGGTGGCTGCAGCAATCTGAGGCATTTCTTCCCGTCAATGCCCAGAGGAGTCAATCCTTCTGCTGGGACTTTCTGGTACCTCCTACTCCTTGCAAAGCTGCATATTCTTTCACAGCCATTTAGTTGGTTGGGGAAAGATTTATTGAGACCACACTTGCAATTGTACAATTGGTCTCTGGAACACCAGAGAGTGATACCAAAGACCACTGAAGCAAAATATAGGTGCTCCATGAGTTTCAAGCAAGACTCCACCAAGTCGCACCAGCTACACCTCATCTTAGCCTTGGAAAAAGCTGTGCAGCAGTGGCAGCCATATGTCTGATATCCCAATCTAATTGGCTGATTAGCTCTCTCCTTGGAGGAAAATATCCCACAGCTGATGCCAAAAGCTTACAAAATCCTTCTAAAGGTTAGAGACGTTATAAGGCCACAACGAAAGACCCTGTCATACTTTAACAGAAGAAAATGTAATTCATGGATTTACATACCATTCCAAACATCTGTGTCTATAACAACGTAACCTTATTACCATAAAATAAAGTTAACTGTTAAATCCCCTATATATCTAATTGCTTGTGCTCATTAGTAGGATGTGAAAAGGCTAGATATATTATTACTGTTTAATACCTATATATTCTAATTGCTTGTTTTTCATTAGTAGGACCGAAAGGTATGCCTGGACAAGCTGTCAAACCATGAAAGAAAACAGGCCAGAATTGACTAGAGACAAGACAACAGCTCCAGAGAAAAGTTAGCACTGTTTTGCTTCTCATCCACAGTGCCCCTTCTAAGCCTAGGGAACAAATCTGCGGAAAAAGGGGGATGGTAGAATGTAAGGGCTACGATTGGGTCGTTGAAGGTTGAAACTACAACAATATAGACGGGACACTTATTGATAAACTTGACTGAACATACAAGAACCCCCCCTCCCCGCTGGATTGTGGGGCCCATGAGCTGTTGTGTGCGTTTTGGCACAACTGCTTGCAAGTTTGTTTTTACATGAAGGATGCTGTACTCACAGACTATCACCTTACTTATAAAAAAAATAAAGGAATAAAAAAAACAAAAAAAAAAAAAACAGGAGAAAGACGCAGAAAAGTTTAGGGCAGAATGCATGATATGGGATGAGGTGGTGTTGAATAGGGAAGGGGATATATGCCTGAAACTGAATTGGAAAATTATTGTATTAAAATACACAAAACATCAATAAAAGATATATACCAACATATAAAGGATTGCTGCTTACAATCCACAAATTATGAGAACCTACATGCTTGTCTTATATGACTTCACTTAAGTTATAACGTCATTCTTATTCAGTACCTGCAAAGTCTTTTCTAACTGCTGAGTTTAGAGCTTATTTATAATGTACAGCATTTCATTATCCATTTGTTCAGTTGAATAACAACTATTACCTATTGGAAAAGACCAGAAACATATATCAATATAAGTATCTCTAGAGTAGGATGAAAAGTGCTGAACACACTAAAATATAAGTCAAAAAACTCACATAAAATCACACCCCAGTCCAACAGGCTTAAGATCAAAGAAGAATCAAGGACACCACAACCACTTGTGGAGTGATTGTGGAGAAAGGGGAACATTCATCACTGCTTGGTCAGATGCAATACTCAAAAAATGTGCAACCACTGTAGAAAGCAATGTGGAGAACTTTCAAAACACTGAAAATGAATTTACCATACGATCTGGTTATACCAATCCTCGGTGAAACATTTTTTTAATTTATTTATTTATATATATTTTTCATCAAATCTAGACCTGTGTCCCCCCCATCCCCCTACCCCTTGAGAGCTCATGCATTCTGCCAAACATGCTTTTCATCTCTTTCTCAGTCTTTCTCAATATTATCCTTGGTGAAACATTTTGACAACATTAAGTACTGCCTACACCAAGAAACCTTTGTCTTTACATTGCCTAGTGTTCTTTTTTTAGAAGATATACAAATCATCTGAATGGTTGTATATCTCTTTAAAAGCTAACATAAAATCTACATTATCTCTCCTATCCTGCCCTTCTCTCAAGTCATTTTCCTTTGTACTTTTAGAACAGTGTGGCATTAATGAAAGAAAGACTCTGTCAGAAGAAATAAGGCAAATTTAGATCTTGAAGACAAAAAGAAAAATGACAATTGAGTTTACAAATCTGTGTATGAAAGTAAAATAAAATAAATGAGCACTGCAGTTGATTCTATATGGAAAGTGTCATCCCTCAATTTTTAAGAATGAACTCAAATTTGGAGTGGGGTATTTATTTGCTAAGTTGACTTAGTATGTAGGTTTAACTTTCTATAGAACTTAAAGTTAATAATCAAAAATACATTTTATAAATATACCTTAATTATATTGTAAGCCTATCATAAGAAATCAGAACAAATCAATGCAGTGAAAGAAAACGTTGCTTGGTTTCTTCTCCCACCTGATAAAGATATGTTGGCTTCTGAGAAGTTTGATATATTAAGGAGAAAGTTTAAGAACAAGAGCCTCTTAAAGATGCAGCAGGGGAGACAGAGTATGGAACCCAAGACCCAAGGTGACAATGCAAAAATTTGTCCCTAAATAGTATGATCCAGCCTCTCTGGAAGGAACTATACTTTTGTTCTTAGTTTGTTTCCTCGCTAAGTAAATGCATCTATATATAATTATTTGTGATTTTTCTTTTTTCATCAATTGCAATCAAGATAAATCCAACACACAAGCCATGTAACTATATTTATATGTAGATATATATTTAAAATACTTAAACCACAATAAATATTCGATTTGCTTAAAGCAAATTGAAACATATCTGGGAAAAGCTATTTTTTTCAGTGTAATTTTCTTGGTAATATCTTATTGATACCAAAATTTTGGACCTAGTAGAAAAGTGAAATACGTTCAGATAATAATGGATAATTTGCGATCCAACTCTGCATATAAATACTCCATACATTCAGTCTGTTTCTAGCTCGTAAATTCTCCTGTCATCATTAAATCTTTCCCACCCTGTGCCACAGCCAGCACTATAGTTGTTCTCTGGGTTCAAATGTATGGCTTCCTCCTAATAACTTCTACATTCCATTCAAGTGCTTTATGTGTTATTTACTTAATTCTTAGGTGTATGGGTAACGTTCCATTGCTCAGAACACTAGTATAGCATTTCTGAGGGTTGATCACTGCTCAACTGGGGTAGAAATACATTACTTTTTACAAAGCCATGTTCCTAGCCACTGTGGTTGAGATTAAAGAAGGGTTTGGAAAATTGATCCAAGCGTTAGAGATCTGAACTTGAGATCCTGAAAGTCTCAGCTTCCCTCTGGTCACCAATATTACAGATTATAATCAAGGCAGCTCCTTCTTTGTATGAAACATGTTTCAATAGCACATTCACACGGACACATAAACAGTAAGGGTCATTTAGAGGTTCGAATGTCATAAGCTCAGATACTTGAACACTGGTCTCCAGTTGGTAGCTCTATTTCTGGATGTTATGGGGAGGACTGGCCTTGATGAGATTTTGTAGTGTCCTCATCCTACTTTCAGTTCTCTTTCTGCTTGTTTACTGTTGAAGATTGGAGTTCTCAGCTCTCTGCTGGAACCAACCGCCCTGGCTGCCTGTTGCTTTGCCTCCTCCTGACTTGCCCACACCCACTATGTAGACTCACACTTTTCTTTGTTTGGATTTTTTCCTGTTGTTTTTTTGAGACAGGGTCAGAGATCCACCTGCCTCTGCCTCCCAAGAGTTGGGATTAAATGCATGCACCACCATGCCCAATTAGAGTCACACTTTGGAAATTTAAGCCAAAATAAATGTGTCCTTAATTTGGCTTTTTTTTAATTTAATTTTTATTGATGGTTTGTGCATTTCATACATCATTTTCCAATTCAGATCAGGCATATTTCCCTTTCCCTTCCCCCCCACCACCACTCCATCCCAGATCATGTATTTTTTAAATTGTATTCGATCCTAGTACCAACATGTAACTAATGCTATTGTGAACTTAAGTCTACACCCTAGAATTATTTCAGCCAGCTTTCCAACTGATTCCTCTCTTGGCCCACGTGTACTGAATAGGCTGCTACTTTGCTGCCAAGGGAAAATAAGCAAACATATATATTAAAAAAAAAAAAAAACAACAACTAAATATTTCAATGCTCAGAAGGTAGAGGACAGAAGATCACTTTAAGTTCATGGGCAGCTTGGTCTACATAGTGAGTTCCAGGCCATTCAGATGTACATAGTGAGACTTTGTCTCAATAAAACAATACACACACACACACACACACACACACACACACACACATACACACACACAAACTGAAAGATTAGCAGATCCTTGCATTACTCTAAGCTGTTATAGTAACAAGTTTTGAAGCTGTACCTTACAGCCCTGAGATGATAAATTATAAAGATCTTTTCTACCAATATAGTTAGATGCTACCTTTTTGGTTACATCCTTTAGTATCCTTGATTGAAGAAAGATTTGTGTTTGAAACCTGATATTCTCCTTGCTTATTTTGTTAACAATGTCTTTTAATAGATTTAAGTTAATTATGTAAAGGCCTGTTTCTCCTTCTTCCCTTTATTATTACATAAGATATAAGATACTTGAAAGGTTAGAGGTAAGTTATGTAATTTGTACATTATTGTGTAGTTATTGCATAACCAATGTTTGGTTCATTCATTAAGTTTTATTACAATGTTTACCTTTGTTAATATTGCTCTTTTGAGGAAAGTGTTAAGGTACTTTATTTGGAAGAAATATTAAAGGTATTTAACTCTGCAATCAAGATTTCACTGTTTTATTAAAAAAGTGTATTTACAAAGAATTACCTTAATTTCCCCACTTCTTCCTAATCAAGCCTCATTGATATGTAGCTAAGTCAGCCAAGTAATTATTTACCAAGGGAAATCAAAGTCGCAAAAAGTCTATTAAAGATGGAATTAAAACATTTGCTTTTACAAAGCAGCACTTCACTAGTTTGGAGAAAAGCCTGAGAGCTCATGTTTCACTTCTCTTTGGTATTTACAAAAATAAGCATGGAAAGTCAACAGAGGGCTTCTCAACATGCATGTTAGATGAGATACAACTGGAGAAAGGACAGGTGTGAACGAAAACTTATCACATTGCTTTAAATGTATGTAAATGTATGTAATTGCAGATTGTGTACATAATTTCACTTTTTAGCAGTATCTTCCACTTGGTGACTATTACACAACTTGAATTACTATTCTAGCACTACTTATTTAATTATGCAAAGCAAGCACTATGACAAACTCAAAGGCTAAGCCTCATTAAAACCTGAAAACTGGTCAGTTATTCATATGAACTCACAGCACTGGTGAGTGCTTGCACAGGTTTTATGAAAGCTCAAATCAGACAAAAATCCCAGCATCGACATGAGGAAGTGGGTAAGAAACCCCAACCCAGCCAAAGGAACTTTTGGGAATTAATGGTTACTGGGAGAGGAAAAGACAGTGTCTGACAGGGATAGGACTCTTTCTTAGTGGATGCAGTGGATGGACCCACACTGAAAGATATCTGGAAACACATTGGACTCCATAGGCACACATAGACATCTCTCTCTCTCTCTCTCTCTCTCTCTCTCTCACTCTCTTCTCTCTATATTATATATTATATATAATATATATATATATATGTTGGTAGAAGTCAGGGGGAAGGAACAGATAGGAAAGGGTATCTAAATACTGTCATACTGTCATATCATATTGTATAAAATTTGAAAGTGTCTAGAAAATAAAATTTAAAAATAACTGGGCCTTTTCTTAATGCCAGGTAGGCTGTGACCCCATATGACTCTATTTCCACTATTCCGTGTTATGATTAGCATTACTGTTCTGATTCTACGGGTGAAGGAGTCAAATGAAGATTGTAGAACCTTGCTGGTAAATTATGGACCTGAGAAATAACCCCAGGAATCTCAGGAATTTTTGTTCCTGGCTATGTTTATTAAGTAATATTGATTTATAAACAAAGTTCAGCATTAATTATAATTACATAGCTTATCATGTCCATTTGAGGATCACAAAGGAAGGAGGAACACAATTCCCTGGTATTAGTTCAAATAAGTCAGTATTACAAGATGCACCAGTAGAAAACTATAATAAACTTGATTTTCAAAGAATCAGTGTGATTATTCTTATTTGTTTCTGAAATAGTTTCTTCTATGGCTTCCTTATAAATATATCAAGGACTTACATAAATGACAAAATGTATAAATGAAGAGGTTATTAATCCCATTGATACCTTTAAGTCAGTAGTTTAAAAAATGTTTTCATATTCATTGGGAATTTTGAGATAATTATAGTAGCCTTTGAGCTTTATAGAAACAGTTTACATAGAGTTATTTTTTGTGGTGCTTGTGGGGACCCAAGCAGATGTGTGTGTGTGTGTGTGTGTGTGTGTGTGTGTGGTGTGCATATGGAAGTCAGAGGATATCTTGCAAATTTTAAGCCTCTCTACCATGTGGACCTCAGGGATGGAACTCAGTTTGTCAGGCTTGGAGGCAAGAACATTGTCTTTTCTGTTCTGAAGTTTACCTGTGTGGATCTATCTTGCCAGCACCCTCAAAACTTCTAAATTACATGGTGACTTCAGTTTGAGGAGAACTTAGAAAAATGTAGTCATTCATAAAAATATTCATAGTTAAGAAACTGTTTATTAAAGCTAACTCAGAATTCTGATATGTCAAAGAGCCCGGCACCTCAGAATTTCACACAATCAAGATTCTGATTTTGCCTAGTTTCCTTTCCTCTGGCCTCAGTCTCAGGCTGCCTGTGTTTATAAATCACACCATTTATTTACAGCTTCCATTGCTTCTCAGATCCTTCCTACATTTTGTTAATCCCATTTATCTCCTTTCCCTTTTTTTTCCCATCAGCAATACCTTTCAAGAATCACTCAATAGACTTCTATGTTGATAAGACATCTTATACAGAGTTACTGCTTTAATCACAATTATTCACTATGGGAAATTAGCCTTCTTAGATTTTATCGAAACTGAGAAGGATTACATTAGTTATCAGCAAAAATGAGTGTTTAGCCTGATATAGAGATGAGAGAAACATATTTACTGATTCACATAAAGATTTCCATAATTTAACAATTTGTTGAACATACGAATTATTTCTATCTAATAGCTCCAATTGTGATGATTTGATAACTTTTCCAGTTTTGGTTGGTTTTCTAAGTATCTATAGATTCCTAGGAGGGTTAATAAGAGATGTCATATCCTGGGTAGCAGATTTTTTACAAGGACAAAGAATTGCTAGGAAATGAAAGATATCAGTAAACACTTTACTATTTAAAGCTTTCTTTGAAACTCAATCATTTTCTCTTAATAGAAGAAAAATGGTTTAAATTTTAAGCTCAGTTGCCTAGCTAAGTTTACAACTTAAACATCTTGCAGATTCACCTTTGCACACAACTGAGGTTGTAATGATCTCAAAGGTTATCGTATGGAAATCAGAGCCTGGTGCTCACGGCTGTGCTGTGAGTTGGAGAAGTGGAGTTCTAACGCAAGCTCCAGATGATTCTCTCCACTGGAGAAAGGAAAACGTCACTTTTGCTCCTCCCATTTACTTTTTTCTCACTAAAGAGATTTTTCTTTGAGATGCCAGCACTACTTGGCCTCCATTCAAAAATAAAGATGAGATGACTGAGACTCTTGAGACATGCACGAGGCTCCAAGCCCACTTGATTAACTTGCTACCCACCTTTTTTTTTTTTTAATTTTTTATTTATTTTTGAATGTGTATGAATGTACTGTCTGCATGTAGGTTTGTGCACCCGTGTTGTGCAATGCCGCGGAGGTCAGAAGAGGGTCTCGGATTCCCCTGGAACTGGAGTTCTCCTGGAATTGGAGTTACAGACGGTTCTTAGCCGCCATGTGGGTGCTGGGGATCGAACCCGGGTCCTCTGCAAGAGCAGTCGGTGCTCTTAACCGCTAGGCCATCTCTCCAGCCCCGCTACCCACCTTTTGGTTACAAGTATCTCAGGTTAAATAAAAGAAAACATTTTCAGATGTGCTAATCACCTTTCCTGAGTAGGCAGAGATATTAACTTCCTTCCTCACAGTCAAAGCAAGTTCTGCAGAACAGTTTTTTAGATCATCCTGTATGCCGAGGGGCTCAATGTTGTTCCTGTTTGTCCTCTGTGACCCTCAAATAAAATGGAAACTTTCTATGTTCATGACTTTCTCTTCATGTTGAGCTCATAGGGGCATGAGGTCATGCTACCAATATATTTTTAAGCTTCACACAATTACCCTCAACCTCAGTAAAGCATATACCAGCAGGACAGTGTTTATGACCTATCCTGATGAAGCCACTGTCTCAGGCGGACCCAGATAAGCCCAGCATTACACAGGGCTTATGAAAAAGATGAAGAACAGCATAAGGCTAACATATTTAAACATCCCATTATGGCACTTTTGAATATCTGTTCTTCGAGCTTGGATTTTCTGCTCTGAAGTTTAGCTGCGTGGCTCCTCTGCAGGTTGCTGAATAGAAATTATTTTTCTCTTAATTTTTCTACCACTTATTATTTTCCAAACAAAATTATCATCTTGTATTATATAAAATTGAGGAGGGGTGGTCATTAGCTTTAACCATGTGGCTCCAAGGACACTTCACAATACACTGCCACTTTGCCCGAAGAGGCCTTGATGTTTAACTTGCTCTGAAGTAAACACATCACATATTGTGGTGTAGATTTGAAAAGAAAATTTACTTTTCCAAGCCATTATTGCCTATACTTTATTTTATTTCAGAAAAACTTCAATCTCTTTTTTTTTCCTGAAAAATCTAAGCTAAAATAACAAAACAGAAAATAAATGCTGTTTTGGTTTCAATATGCACTGTTCACAGCAGGCCCACCTGTTTGGACATTTGGTCTCCTGGCTGGTAGGCCTGCTTCCAGAAGTTGTGGAACTCTGAAGAGGTAAGGCTTAGTATAGGGAATGGCTTGCTGGAGACAGGCTATAAGGTGATTTATGATCCAGCTTCCTGTGGTCAGTACCATGTGAATGGACTGTGGTAAAAACCTCCTCTACCACTGACCAAGTCACTGTAGCTGCCTGATTCTCTTCCCTCCTCCTGACCCCTGCTACTGGTAGACAATGTCCCCTGAGTCATGAGCTAAAATAATCCTCACTTATGTTGCTTTTGTCAGAGACTTGATCCCAGCTATGGAAAAAGCAATTAATAAATATTAACATTTTATATAAACAATATTTGTATTAAGATGTTAGGAAATCTATAGCTTAGAAATTAAATTATTCTCTAAGATATATAACATGTATATTATGTATGTATAATAGGAATAGCCTCTCTTTCTCATCTGTCAGATACGTTTTCTGAAATCAACAGTTATAGTAACCTTGTACATTTCATATGTACATTTGTTGGCTCGTATGCTCACTGTACTGTGTGGATATCATGGAACTGTAGGCAGATAATAAGTCCACTGTGATAAATGAAGCAAGTGTTGCATTATCTCTGCAGCTTGGCACATGCCTAGGAGTTTCCTATGAAGGTAAAAAAAAGACAACATGTGATCTGATGAATCTCTGTGTTGGCTTGTGTTTCTGGGTTGATGGCAACTGCAGATTGATTGATATGTGAAACATCTGGGGGCTGGAAAGGTGGCTCAGCAGTTAGGAGCACTAACTGTTCTTGCACAGAACTCAGGTTTGATTACCAGCACCCAGAGGATGGCTGACAACCATGTATAGCTCCAATACCAGGGGATCTGATGCCTTCTTCTGATTTCCCAGGGCACTGAGATGGGTGCACTTACACACATGTAGGTATAACATTCATACAGACAAAATAAAAAAATAATAATAAAGATATGTGAAACATCTGGTAGGTAGAGTTTTCTGCATTCCCCTTCAGTACTTGAAATATCCCTAGCAAATATCATAGTAATTCAAAGGCCAAGAATCATGTAGACAGTGAAAAGACTGGAGGAAAGAAATTGTGAGAAAAGGCAAAGTCATGTGAACATGTGCTGATACAGAACGGGAGTGTGGGTTCTTCTCACTTTACCATCCATGTTGATTATGGGTATAATTAGATCGTATCTAGAAATCAACTGCAAAATGGAAATAGAGTAGTTAATCCTATGTTGAATATGGATTCTATGTGATTGTTTCAAGAAAGATCACAATTTGTGAGTGTTACTTGAATTAATGTTTTAATGTAGTACATGAATATTTCCCATGGAGTTAATCCAGCTTCCATTTTTTTTAAGGGGGATAGAAGGATGGTTCATTGCTGTTCTTCCAGAGGACATGGGTTCAATTCCCAGCACCTACATGGTGGCTAACAACCATCTGTAACTCCGGTTCCAGGAAATACAAGCCATCTTCTGGCTTCTGCAATAATTCTACGTAGGCAAAACACTCATACACATAAAATAAAAATAATCAGTAAAGTATATATTTAAGATATAAAACCTGAATCTATGTAGTGGAATATAATTCTCAGGACACATAACAATAGTTTCCTTTAACTGTTAAGTTTTATGTAAATTGCCAAGCATGGTGGCGTATGCCTTTAGTCCTAGCACTCAGGAGGCAGAGGCAGAGGCAGGTGGATCTTTGTGAGTTCAAGGCCAGCCTGGTCTATAGAGTGAGTTCCAGGACAGCTGGGGCTACAGGGAGACCCTGTCTCGAAAAGACCAATAAAAAGAAAGAACTGTGTTCAAAATCACTAATCATCAGAGAAATGAAAATGAGAATAATGTACCTGTAACTTCATCTCAGTGAAATGACTAATATCGGAAAGACCAAGAGATGGCAAGTAAAGGTTAGGGTACTGAAAATGTCAACAATTGCATACTGTTGGTGGGAAGGTAAATTGGAATACCCACTGTGGAACACCACGTGGAAGATCTTAGAAAAATTAAAAATAGAACTATTATATGGAAAACAACTGCACTCTCAGGGATGGAATGAGGGAAGTGAAATCAGGAAGTTGAAGAGACATCAGTACCCCCATGGTCACTGAAGCACTACTCACAGTATTGGCATGGGGTGCTTGGGTAAATGTAAGTGTCCATTGATAAATGAATGAACACAAAGATGTGTCTTATAGATACGAATACTATATAGCAGGGAATATATAATGGAACCTTGTTATTTGTAGCAGCATGTGATGAAACTGGAAAAAAAGTAATCCTGGCACAGAAAGACAAGTGTTGTGGGACCTCATTCAAATTTCCTTTGGAAGTGGACAATGCAATGGTAGTCATGAGACACTGGATACCCAGCAAATAAGAGGAATGGGAGAGCTGGCCAATGAGTAGTAAATGACCCATAGGGATTAGAAATCCTGATGAATATAAGGATGAGTATGGGTAAAAAATGTGTTCTATACATTTCATTTTATTAAACATTTTATTGATGTTTTGTGCATTTCATACATTGTTTCTCAGTCCAATCTAGATTCATCAATCAACAGTTTCTAAAAGGTGGGGAAGTGATTTTAAATATTTTCACCATAAACAAATTCCGTTTGAAGAGATAGTTGTTAGTTTATTTAAATATACATGTATCAGAACCACATAGTACCTGTGGTTGTTTGAATGAGAATGTCCCTCATAGGGTCCAAGTATTTCAACATTTGTAACCCTGTCAGTTTTGTTTTGTGGGGGATTTAGGGGATGTATCCTTGCTAGAAGAAGTACATAATTGTGGGCTTCAGTTTCACAGCATTTCAATTTGTTGCACTGATTCCTGTGGCTTCTTGGAGATGTAAGTGCTGTTTCCCTGTGGCTGACACCTAATATGCTTCTTTACCATGATGGATACTTACCTGCTGGAACCATAAGCCTAAACTCTTCCTTCTATAAGTTGCTTTGGTCATGGTATTTTACAACAGTAACAGAAATACAGTATTTCATTAATGTATGTATTTGTATGTCTACATATAAAATTTTGTTCATGAATAAATTACAATATTTTTAAAATATGAAAAAATGGCTTATAAGGACATGTTAACTGTAAGATATTTCACTTATTGCCTTCAGCTATTTTAATATTTTTCCATGTCTTTCCTTTTGCACATTTTTGAAAGAAAAAAACAAATTATGGAATAAAGTCACTAATTGAAGTCAGGATTTATTTCTTTTAAACAAGTGCTTTGGCAGGCCTTCTCCAATCAGAGAAAAAATAAACATTCAGAAATTTGAGATGAATTATTTTATATTTAGAGAAAGTTTTCTAATAAAAAGAAGTTGGAGTTCATAATATAAATTCTCTTCTTTGTCCTTAAATTTCTGTTTCTATGATTGAATAACTTAAATAAACTTTACATTTAATTAATAATATCTAAGTTAGTGTGTCAATATACTTTCATACAACTTTTAACAAAATTATTGAATAAATTTTCCCTGTTGATTTTAACATGTCATTTATTTATTCATCATATTTCCATTTGAAAATTTACCAATATTCAAAGTTTATATGATCACATTATTTGGGGGATTATACCTTTATAATGTATAGTTATTTTGTTACATTTGCTGCTCCTCAGAATTTTGTGTAAGAATTTTATGACAGGAAAAGTCACCCTATACAGAAACAAGCTGGAAATATGAAACAATCAAAATTTGAGTTATATTTCAATATACATAATTAGGCATTCAGTGATAGAAAATTAATGCAATTGGCTTAAATAAAAGCTTGAAAAATTAAGATAGTGCAACATGTAGAGATGTCTGATTACTTCCTGTGATTTAGTGAGTGAAAACATCAGTGACTTGAATTAATGAATCCCAGGAACTCATTTATTAAGAAAGCATTTTTTACTTGTTGATATAGATTTTTGTTCTGGATTTCAGTTGAGCTACATATACCACATATCATAAGGATTTGACAAAATGATACATCAGAAAAAAATAATTATAATCATTGACTAATCCATTTGATACATTCTTGCTTTGAGAGTGAATTTAATTGAAAATTATTCTATGAACTTGTTCATTATGAAAACTGTACTGTTGTTGAAAATTTTAACTCCATCAATTGTTCTTGTAGTGCAGTAACTATGTGACAGCCCAAATATGAAAATCTGTTTCACTCTAGAATAATCACTTTACAGTTTATGACTGTCTTATAACATATTGTGAAACTCAGACGCTTGCAATAAAACTAAGTTTAAAATTAAAAATGACATAAAACTTGCAAGAAAAAATGAATAATGTAAAATATAAAAGCAAGAATGGCAAACATTACACCTAATTGTTTATGTCATAAAAATGAAACAAATGAAGTTAGTAAAGTTCTGATATGAAGTAACCTTAGCATAAATAAAGTTCAATATCATTAACTTTTCCTGGAAAGATGCTCACATTTATAAAAATAAGGAGGAGCTCGATAAAAGAAACAGTAACACTTCCATTATTTATGATACTGTCTTTTCACACATTGTTTTCAATGTTGAGTCTTATTTGATGCATAGTGATAGGTGTCTGTGTTAATCATTAAAACAAATGTTATATTTCTGCTTGTAAATAACTTCTCTCATTGCCTCTTCTCTGTTAATTTGCACAAAATATTTTCTTTGAATTCATTCTTTTGTTGTATTTGTAGACACTGAACACCAAAACAAACACTGACAGCCCCTCCCTCTCAATAAGGAAACAGTTTAATGTAGTATTTGAAAGCTACACAGAAAAAAATTTAACTCAATGTGTTATTCTCTCTAAGGCTCAGGTGGCAAAGACTATGGAACTTCAAAGCCGCACCTCATCATTAGTCTCATACATNAATTGTGGGCTTCAGTTTCACAGCATTTCAATTTGTTGCACTGATTCCTGTGGCTTCTTGGAGATGTAAGTGCTGTTTCCCTGTGGCTGACACCTAATATGCTTCTTTACCATGATGGATACATACCTGCTGGAACCATAAGCCTAAACTCTTCCTTCTATAAGTTGCTTTGGTCATGGTATTTTACAACAGTAACAGAAATACAGTATTTCATTAATGTATGTATTTGTATGTCTACATATAAAATTTTGTTCATGAATAAATTACAATATTTTTAAAATATGAAAAAATGGCCTATAAGGACATGTTAACTGTAAGATATTTCACTTATTGCCTTCAGCTATTTTAATATTTTTCCATGTCTTTCCTTTTGCACATTTTTGAAAGAAAAAAACAAATTATGGAATAAAGTCACTAATTGAAGTCAGGATTTATTTCTTTTAAACAAGTGCTTTGGCAGGCCTTCTCCAATCAGAGAAAAAATAAACATTCAGAAATTTGAGATGAATTATTTTATATTTAGAGAAAGTTTTCTAATAAAAAGAAGTTGGAGTTCATAATATAAATTCTCTTCTTTGTCCTTAAATTTCTGTTTCTATGATTGAATAGCTTAAATAAACTTTACATTTAATTAATAATATCTAAGTTAGTGTGTCAATATACTTTCATACAACTTTTAACAAAATTATTGAATAAATTTTCCCTGTTGATTTTAACATGCCATTTATTTATTCATCATATTTCCATTTGAAAATTTACCAATATTCAAAGTTTATATGATCACATTATTTGGGGGATTATACCTTTATAATGTATAGTTATTTTGTTACATTTGCTGCTCCTCAGAATTTTGTGTAAGAATTTTATGACAGGAAAAGTCACCCTATACAGAAACAAGCTGGAAATATGAAACAATCAAAATTTGAGTTATATTTCAATATACATAATTAGGCATTCAGTGATAGAAAATTAATGCAATTGGCTTAAATAAAAGCTTGAAAAATTAAGATAGTGCAACATGTAGAGATGTCTGATTACTTCCTGTGATTTAGTGAGTGAAAACATCAGTGACTTGAATTAATGAATCCCAGGAACTCATTTATTAAGAAAGCATTTTTTACTTGTTGATATAGATTTTTGTTCTGGATTTCAGTTGAGCTACATATACCACATATCATAAGGATTTGACAAAATGATACATCAGAAAAAAATAATTATAATCATTGACTAATCCATTTGATACATTCTTGCTTTGAGAGTGAATTTAATTGAAAATTATTCTATGAACTTGTTCATTATGAAAACTGTACTGTTGTTGAAAATTTTAACTCCATCAATTGTTCTTGTAGTGCAGTAACTATGTGACAGCCCAAATATGAAAATCTGTTTCACTCTAGAATAATCACTTTACAGTTTATGACTGTCTTATAACATATTGTGAAACTCAGACGCTTGCAATAAAACTAAGTTTAAAATTAAAAATGACATAAAACTTGCAAGAAAAAATGAATAATGTAAAATATAAAAGCAAGAATGGCAAACATTACACCTAATTGTTTATGTCATAAAAATGAAACAAATGAAGTTAGTAAAGTTCTGATATGAAGTAACCTTAGCATAAATAAAGTTCAATATCATTAACTTTTCCTGGAAAGATGCTCACATTTATAAAAATAAGGAGGAGCTCGATAAAAGAAACAGTAACACTTCCATTATTTATGATACTGTCTTTTCACACATTGTTTTCAATGTTGAGTCTTATTTGATGCATAGTGATAGGTGTCTGTGTTAATCATTAAAACAAATGTTATATTTCTGCTTGTAAATAACTTCTCTCATCGCCTCTTCTCTGTTAATTTGCACAAAATATTTTCTTTGAATTCATTCTTTTGTTGTATTTGTAGACACTGAACACCAAAACAAACACTGACAGCCCCTCCCTCTCAATAAGGAAACAGTTTAATGTAGTATTTGAAAGCTACACAGAAAAAAATTTAACTCAATGTGTTATTCTCTCTAAGGCTCAGGTGGCAAAGACTATGGAACTTCAAAGCCGCACCTCATCATTAGTCTCATACATCTTCAAAGTAACAAAGGGAATTGCAGTTAAATTATGAATCAAATTAATTGAATTTTTTACTTTATTTTTTTATTTATTTTTGCATGTGTATGAATGTACTGCCTGCATGTAGGTTTGGGCACCCGTGTCGTGCAATGCTGCGGAGGTCAGAAGAGGGTCTCGGATTCCCCTGGAACTGGAGTCCTCCTGGAATTGGAGTTACAGACTTAGCCACCATGTGGGTGCTGGGGATCGAACACGGGTCCTCTGCAAGAGCAGTCAGTGCTCTTAACTGCTAGGCTATCTCTCCAGCCCCAATTAATTGAATTTTATGTTACTATTAACTGGAGCTGAAGACTAATGTGCACGTTTACATATTTACATCAGTTTAAACTTTATTCATAATTATATATCTCTGATGATTAATACTCTTTTAATTGTCCAGAGATTTTAATCGTGCTTACATATAATGATCACTGAGTAGAGTATAGCTGGCATATTTAGTGCAAGGCAATCTTGTGCTCCTAGTAATAACTAGGTGGAGTTTAATAATTACAGTTGTTCTACACTCAGAGGAATGGAATGCCACACAGTGGTAGGGAAAATCACCAGGTTCTGTCCCTAGCACTGTAACATATAAAATAAATAAAATCTGAGGATATGTAAGTAGAAAACAGTTGTGTGACTTATATGTAATATATCTTACTCGTTGCTGCCTAAAGAAATATGCACTTCTTATAAGGTATTTTCTGCATTTATTTGTTACTTTTCTTTCAAGATAAAAGTACAATTCAAAAGGCTACTTTATTTTATTTTAATGACAGCACAGAGATATTACTTTAAGGACATATGGAAATAGTCTTATAATAATGGAACATTTTTCTTATTACAGAGTTTAATCCAAGATATAAAATTTCCAGGAATTTTAATTCAAACAATTTATTCTCCACAATACATCAGGACACATAAAATGGCATTGCTCTAAAAACTGATAACAGAAGGAATTATGGGGGAAACCATTTAGGCTAAGTTACAGGAATGTGGGAACAGAGGTGACTCTTGGAAATTGTCAACTTTTGTTTTTATACAATAATTTGGGGTAAAATAGGACAATAACAAAAAGCCTAATCAAACATCTCAAATACAAACTCAGGCCAGCTAGGAGAGCACCAACTCCCACAGGTTGACCTCTGACCTCTCTCTCTCTCTCTCTCTCTCTCTCTCTCTCTCTCTCTCTCTCTCTCC